>BSSO01008108.1:0-10402 GCA_030267885.1 Mesembryanthemum crystallinum | reverse complement strand
AAAAAGAAATTGAAAAACTTAAATAATTTATTACCAAATCCATGTGTCACCTTATAAGGTTGAGAGTGCAATTTGCACTCTCAAGGTGAGAGTGTAAATAGCATTTCTCAAATAATAATAATCATAATAATTCAGATGGCGCCTTTGAGTTATTTTTCTTTTTAATAGAGTTGTTATATGATGACATCTTATTTTGGTTTTCTCTTCTGTTTGCAGGTTATACTTAATTCATCTCTCCAAAAATTTTACTTAATCTCAGCTCTAAATTTGGACTTGCAGGTTCAATTTTGCGCCTTAAACCTTCAAGAGTGATTGTTCATATAGAGAAGGAAGACAAATTAAGTAAATTTAAGCCTCAGTTATCATTTCACTTACAATTAAATAAGGTCATGAAGTAGTAAACACAAATAACATAAAGACACCATTTTAAAATTTCCTTCAACTAGGAAGTTCCCTCATAGTTGTGGACTTGTAGGTGGTGAGTAACTAATCTTGCTTGATTCGAAAAGGTCAATTTGTGCAAATAGGTTTTATTGCATTGTATTCTTCTAACAATGGTGTGGTGTGTGTGGTCCTTTATATGTAGTCATATCTTTCCTCTTAGAAATTTGAATTGTGTGGATTAGTTTTGAACCGGGTTATGTTCATTTTAATTGCAACGAGAAATAAATTCATCTTAACTGAATGATTTTATTTTAATTGAAACAAGAAATGAATTCATCTAAACTGAATGGATACTAAATGAGTATTAGTATGTGAGAGAAAATGTAAGTTGCATAACTAAATTGAATTGAATACATATTGGACAAGTTGAAATGAACACTCCCGTATTGTATGATCACGTTGTCGATCGTGAGCTTTCTTAACTTATAATTGCAAATGTATGAGTTTAATTTTGGAACTGGATACACTAATAATGTGGGTTGGCCGCCTAAGAAGAGTCGATGAGTCGAGAATACGCTGCTAATGCCTCTACATATGATGTATGTGAAATTTTAAACATTTATGATCATAACATTATTACGATTGTGCGAGAGTATTAGAGTATATTTTGAATATTATAAGATAAAGAAAACCTAGGAGTTAGGAAAAGTCTAGGTTTCATGGCGGAGAATGAGGAAGAGGTGATTGAAGCTTTTTCTTTCAAGTGATAAGAAGTGCGACATCAGCGAAGAAGGATCCACGAAGATCAAATGATCATTTTGTGTGACTATTTTTACTGCTGGAAGAGGTGCAGTTTTTTGCGTGCTATATCTTATTAATTTATGAAGGATGAGAAATCTTGAAGAGGATGCTGCTTGGATAGTCTGATTTTTTTTTTCTTTTTTTGATGATTATGTTTATAATTTAATTTTAATTTATTTATCTTAACTTCTTTTTAGTTTTGTTTTTTAATCTCTTTCATATTGAATTTTTTAGACTACTTTTGAGCTGCACCTCTTGTTTTAGGTGTTTGGTGCCTATGTTTTTATGAATATGAATATTGATTATATTGGAAAAAAAAAGAAAAAGTTTTTCATATATTTTTTAGTGCTTAGGACTTAGGAGGACAAACATATATTAGTCACTTATGTACAGGAGAGTTTTATCATTTAAGAAAATTACTTTAGTTCTATATGATTACAAAATCTATTCAAGCACGAGTTTGTGAGTTTTGTTCCACAAGTAATGTATTAAAAAATTGTCCCACCCATCAAATATACAAGTGTTTGCATAATGAGTAATGCAATATAGGTCTCTACTTTGATTGTGGATCTTGTGGTGCGCCAATTTAAGCATGAAAAGAGCATTAAGACTCCTTATTCAATAATATCATGTGGATCTAAATCATACCTGTAATTTGGGCTTTAGAGAGAGCGACCAACTATGCCTATCTCTGACCCAAGATGGGTTGGGCTAGGTGGGCCCTTGGCTCCATTGTTTAGAAATAAAGAGGGAAGAAAAAGATTATAAGTGTAACTCTTTTGCTTTTTTGGATATAAACAAGAAAAAAAAAATTAAGTTATTAAAAATAAAGGCAAATCATACACTGATAACAGAGGTACAAATAGATGCTTTATTGAAAGAAAACCACAAATGCTACATTCTCAGGCAGCCACAAAAAAAATGCAGCCAGCCTAGATGAGCAGGATATCAACTTAGCTACAAAGACACAACAACAAAACACAAATACAAATACAAACCCAAACCCAAACACAACATTTACAATACATGAATCTCCTCAACTTAGCCATAAAACAAATGCTAGGTAGGAGAAATTTTAACCAGCTAGCTAGCTACTTGGGCTAGCAACAATGACAACAACACAGCATTTAGAGCTTGAATCACTTCTTGTAGAGCTCCATGACCCAAGTGTCATAGGCACAGCAAATGACATCAACTGTAGAGAAGCCAGTCTTGGAAGCTAAGGCTTCAAAATCCTCCTTTGATCTCTCTTTTCCACCTTGGTTGTGCACCAAAGTGTGGCAATCAAGGCTAAACACCATGTGTGATTCGAGGTTGTCTTCTGGGATTACTGGTATAAGCGATTCCACAAGGATGATCTTCCCTCCCTTTGCCAGGCTCTCATAGCACTTGTTGAGTATCTTCACGCAATGCTCGTCGCTCCAATCATGCAACACCCACTACATATGCAAACATTTCAACAAACATAAATGTCATGAGAACTTGAGAATTTGTTCATTGTATTTTAATTTGTCGTTACTATTCCATATTCAGTTCAGTTCAACACATTCAGCTCGGTTCAATTTAATTATACAACTTACTTTTTCATTACTATTCATTCAGTTCGATCAATTCAATGTCATTCAATTAAAATGAAGAGAGGTTAACTTATTTAAATCATAACTAAAAGGAATAGAGGTTCACCTTCATGAAAATGGCATCTGCTTGTGGTATGCTCTCAAACATGTTACCACCAACATGCTCCACACCTATACGAATATAATTTGAAATTAAAGATCTTCCTTTGCTAATACTAATATCCGAATTCCAAATCAAACAACTTTGTACATCTTCCGTAAAGCTTGATTAGGGAGCTTAGTTATTGAATCGTTGTGAGATTAATTAATTACCGGGGTAAGAAGGAGCATCAGCAATGACATGAGGCAAGTCATAGTTGATGCCCTTAATGTGAGTATGCTTAGCGACGATCATGCTCACATTGACACCAATGTTACCACCCACATCAACTAGGACCTTGACATCATTAAACCCATTGTAGTTGTCAAGGAGCTTCTTCATGACCAGGATAGTGTGGTGTGCCATCCCTTGGTTGAACACATGATTGAACCTTTCATCAGTCCCAGTGTAGTCGAATTGGATCATCCCATGAGCGCGCTTGAATGGAACACCTCCTTCTAGTATGTAATCATTCAAGTGAAACCTAGTAAAACAGAGAAGATGATGCAGAGTGATTGTTTAATTGAGAGCAAAAGTGTTTGTAATTGTAATAGCAGTAAGATTAGGAAAAAGAACATAGTTCAAATGATCCATGTTATTAATTCTATGTTTCATTAGTGTTATAAGTGACATCAATAATTCCTTTATCTAGTTAGACTGTAGTAATAATTGTATTAGGTTAGATCAGAGCAAATTGAAGCATGTCTCACCATGATTAGTAGTAGTACTATGTTTATACTCGTTCTTTGGATTTATGATCATCTTTGTTAAATCTCCAACACTTAATAGGGGTTTTGATTGTCAACAACAAAAAAAAGGCACATCAACTTGAACTTGAAAGGATCTCTTAGCCTCACTTGGATGTGATGGCATGTACATATATAGATCTAGTGAAATGATTTCAAATACACATATATTCTAGACAATTGATCACAAGAAAAAAGCTTCGGTTATGTTTGATGCAATTTTTGCCAAAATGATGTATGATTCCAAGGATGAGTATGATTCTCTTTTCAATGAAAAGTATATGAGCTAGTTAGTGGTCATATTGTGCTCAAAACATAGTACAAGTGAATGAACCGGGATAGTAAAGTAGGTACGTGGCAGATTTACTCGAAATCTGAGTTTGAAGTCATCAGCATGTAGGACCCGTATGCTTTAACAAACCCACGTAAACATAAAAGGAGTCTTGTTTATGTTTCCAAATTAATGAATCCAAGCATTATTTGTTAGCAAGCAATATATATAGAGCAACAAAACCATGAACCAAAATTAAAGGATGATCATACCAACTCTCCATCATGACCTTGTCATGATGCAAAACAAGCAAAGGGCCAAGAGAGCCTTGACCATCATTACTAGCAAGATAGTTGCAAAGGGGAGCTGGACCATACACCCTTTGAGAACCACCCTCACCCTTTTGGAGCTTGCATGTTAACACAGAGTGGCTAGCCAGGAGCCGGAGCATCCGGTCCAACAACACCGGGGCATTAGGGTTCTTTGCCCCGATTTGGCTAGCGATCTCAGAAGTCGATACAAACACGCCTTCCCCTGCTTTTGAGAATATGTCAAGGATTTTTAGCTCAAAGGCTGATTTCAGGATCATTGGAAAAGCAGCTGCATTTGCTAATGTCACTGCCAAACCAGCTAATTGTTCATCTTTGTCTAGGGTTTTTGGTTGTGTGTAGTTGCCATTGGTGTAAGTAGTCATTTTTTTTTCTCTTTTTGGTAAAACAGAGAAGTAAAATTTTTTTTTTTTTTTTGTTTTGATTAATATTCCAGCAAATAGAGAAAAGAGAGGGAAAAAAGACTTTCCAAAACAATAACAATAGTAATAAAAACCAAATGTTTGAAGGGTGATTAGAGAGAAAAGGAAGGCTAGTTGTGGCAAGTGCCTGTTTTTTTGGGGCAAATCAGTTGCTCTATTTATAATGAGTTTTGGAGGATATTTTTTAAACCTTTGCCACATGACTAAAATAAAGAGAAGGGAAAAAAACAGAACAAGAAAAAGTTTTAAATTGATGTAGAGAGGTCATTTTGTGGGGATGAATTGTGTCCTTGTTGAAAAATAGAAAATTTCTATTAAGGACCTTTTAGCTTGTGTATGAAGAAATTACACAATAAGGACTTCTAAGCTCATAATGATATTGCATCTCTTATTATGTTAAAGACATAAAAATCATGGTCCACTATGTATTTGACACATTTAATTTATATATATTGGAAGGAATTTTCCTAATTTATGTGACTCACCTATTAGCATATTATCATTGGAGCAATTTTAGAGATCTAAGTTTTGACACCATATAAACACCTGACATTGATCAAAAAAATTAAAAAACCAATTAGTTCGACACTTGAATTTGTAATTAAAAAAGAGCGTTATTACTGTATGTGATGGTCCTAAATTACTTTCATATCATCAAAAAAAAAAAAAAAAAAAAAAAAAAACTATGCAAGTACTCTATCAGATAGACATTTATTGATCTTTCCCTCCTTCCATAATATTTGAGGTCCAATCTGATTATCAATCTTTGAGCATCTTCTAAACCCAAAAAAATTAAAATAAAATTACGTATTAGTGTAGTGCTAGCTGGCTAAATGTTCTTTAATTGTTGGAAAATTGATGAATATGCTCATAAGGACAAACCAAACAATCCCTAAGTAACTAACTAGTAGTTATTGGTAATTAAATCAAATAGGGGCTCTATATCTGTCTTAATATTTGAATTAAGAATAACGTAATTCGGAATAGAAAGTTTATCTTCTCTCCCTCCACATGAGTGAAATATGACCAATCAATTGAGAGAGGTTGAGTAAATGAATACTTGGGATGTGACATAAGATTTATTTTCTAGTTTAATTGGAATCCCGACCGGTGAGATTAGTATGTGACTAAAGAGCGATTTTGGTTAATTCAGCGATTAGTTTAATAAAGGTATTTTTCGCTAAAACTTCAATTCGTAAAAGCATGTTTTTACATTGGTATCAGATCATATATTGCTTGAATTCGTACTTATATGGTCCTATTAAGTAGAATCATAAATGTTATAACCCAAGTTCTGGTTGTTTTTGAGTTTACGTTCGGTTTCAGTTTCTTCCGGGCTTTTAATGGCGGATTCTTGTATACTTAATGTTAACCTCTCATTTTAATACTGTTGTTTACCCACTTGATAAGGAACTTATAGCCAAAATTTGAGCAAAAACTGTTGAGTAATTTGCAAGATATAAATGTTTTGATTTTCGGTTTCTACATTATTATTATTATATACTCCATCTTCATTTCTTTCATAATATACAAATCAAATAAGAGAACATTGCCTTGAGAGCAAGTGTTTGTTAAGCAAGTTCTTGTTGGTAGATTTACAAAGACTATATTTCTTACAAGTTGTCTCTATGTTTTATAAGTAGTAATGTTAAGGTTATGGAGTATTATGAATTTTTTTTTTTTTTTTTTTTCCAATAACCATTGTAAACGCAGCATTACTCTTGTTTAACCCTTAAGAGTTGGAAATTTCAGACACTCAAGATGGGGGGCATTGTGCATCATTGTCGCAAGAAGCAAGAGAAACATTAATGGTGACAACAAATGAAAAGGAGTGACATGACCACATAGCCAATCACATTTTCGATTTAACGTTCTAATTTGTGGTGCTCCCTCACTTGTTACTCTATATCCCGCCACGTGCTCAATTACTATTGATGCACAATTTTCTATTGCACACATGTACTTTTTAACTTTATTCATACGATACCAGAGGAGTACTCCCTCTATCCCTTAATTAGCTTTCAAAAATGGTATTGGTATAAGATTTTAGGAGAGTGAATTTTGACATAATTGTCCTTGTTGTAGTTGTAATATAATAAGGGGTTTATGTTGTGAGAGAAATATTGGTATGAGAGAATATAATAATTGTATGTGTAAGTGATTGAAGAGAGAAAGTTTATTTTTATATTGTATTTGTAAGTTAGTGGAGGGGTGTTTTAGGGTGGTTATGTGACATATTGATTTTTGAAAGCTAATTGTAGGACAAAAATATTGGTGTTTTTGAAAGTTAATTGCAGAGTGGATGGAGTATTACATTTCATGGGCAGCTTTTACGACTGTCAATTTCAGCTAGTTTAGCACCGAGTTAGAGGAAATTTACATTTAAATTTAGCTTTGAAATTTTTATGTTCTGCGTTTAGCACATCCCTATTTGGCGTTTTTTTTTTCCCCGTATAGAATCATAAAGCGATGACTTCTTCTATGGTCACCAATGAATTATTCTCAAAAAAAGAAAATCATAATTATCGTAAGTTCTGTTAGGATCAAAATTGCCATTGTTTTCAACCATAATAGTAGTAAAAAATTTACCTTAAAAAGCTCATACTAAAAATAAAGGGAAAATTTCAATCCGGTGACCTGGGGTATAGCGATATTTCACTTAGGTGACTCAAGGTTTACATAATATCTATGAAGTGACCTCATTTTCAAAGTTTGGTGCAAATCATTTTTCCGATCGACGGAGCTGTTAAAAGTCTATTTTGCCCCTCCCCCCTTTTTTTGTTTTGGCTGGATTTATGCACTACAAACCTTTAAAAAGAAAGAAAAAATAAATTAAAAATACAAAAAGGAGCAACAGAGCGGCTAAAAAATAAGTGACATTTTTAGCTCCAAAAAATAGCAGGGTGTATTAAATTTGTCCTTGTTTCCTATTTAAATCCCTTGAATATAAATGTAGTTAAAGTTGAAAGGGTAAAATGGTCATAAGAAACTGAAATTTTACTTATTATATCTAAATGGCTTGTCCACGTCAGCTTCCAACAACCGGAACTACAATGAAGGTCACCTAAGTGATAATAGTTTGAAAAGGATGTCACCTTATAGATATTATATAAACCTCGAGTCACCTAAGTGAAATATCGCTATACTTCAGGTCACCGGACTGAAATTTTCCCAAAAATAAATGAACCCAAAATTTGTTCACTTAAATCTAACTATGCATGTTAGAAGTTTCAATGGTTACATTTCAATTGTGGTAGAAATTTTTCTCATAAAGGCGTATAAATTTTAGTTTCTAACTCTGGGGGTTAGGTCCATATAATGCTATACACAAACTTTACAACCTATATCAATTCTTCGATGGGCCCATACCCAAATGTGGAATAGAGGTAAACTGCGCACAAGTTCAAATGTTCCATCCCGAATTGATGTTAGGTGGAATAGCCCACTAAACTTATATACTAATGTACTCTCTCCAATTCTTCTAATATGTGATACTCACATGTGGGTTTTCCCTCTTAACAAACTCTTTAGGCCTTGTTTATCAAAAATTGCAAGGAATAGTTCTTTCATCGCCCCTATACCCCTCCTCCGCCTTCATCCCTATTGCAAATTCACCTTTTTAGAAATTGAAAATGCTCCTCTATTTAGAAACATATGTTTCAAATTGAATCTTATACTTTTAGTCTTCATACAAACTATTTTCAACTCCCAGTGCAAGAAGCTGAATTTATCGTTGAAAATGATATATTCAGTTCAAATTTACAACTTATTTTTCAGTTTATATATTTACTATTCATTCAGTTTCCATTCAATTTAACACGTTGAACTCAATATGAATCAGCCAGTTGGGATTGCCCTTGGTTTGTTTGGCTTATGTCTCTTCTTTGGACGCACAAGAAAGGAAGAAAGAGTGGGATCCACGACGTTATTAATTCAGCCAATCAATTAACGCCAGCAGTGTAGACTGTAGAGGAGAGGTTACCGTTATAATAGACGGTGGCACTAACGGCCAACGGAATATCTCAATCAATGTCGGCACTTGGCAGTGGCACCCACCAGTGCCAACTACCAACAGACCTGAAGGACTGTCAAGCTCATCGATTCAATTTTTTTTTTTTTTTTTCCCTTTTAGAGAAATGATTTTGCACATATCAGAGCTTCTTAAGGTGTATTCAATTCGCTTGAAAATACTTGAAATAAACAACCTAAATTGAATTGAAACTGAATGACATGAATTGAATTGAATTGAATTCAACTAAATAATAGTAATTTGTGAGTAAAAAAGTGTTTGGCGTGAATTGAAATGAACGACCTGAACTAAACTAAATTGAACTGAACTAGACCTGATTATTTTCGGGCTTGGGCGGGTAACGAGTCGGGTTTGAATCTCAAATACTGCCCACAGGCCTAACAAGCCAAAGCCAGGCCCGTCCCAACGGGCCAACTTTATTAGCCACACCCGCCCAGTGGGCGGGCCGGGCTTGCTCGCGGGCCTACAACATTTTTCCTTTTTTTTTTTTTTTAAAGATGACATCAAAAAAAAAAAAAAAAAAGCTCATTGAAATCAACATTATATATTGTAAAACCAATTCTCTTTGATTTCTCATCAAATACACATTGAAATCATCATAATTTGAAATATAAACGTACTTTATTTTAAATCAAGAAAACACACACATCTTTTCTTAACATAATATAAATTTATAAACTACAAGACTTGAAAATTTGCAACTTAGCCCATACTAAAAAAACTAAGTCTCAATAAATTCATACTTAATATAAAAAAATAAAAAAATAACTTATTTGACTCAAACGGGTCGGACGGGCCGACCCGCATGTTTTTCTTTAATGCCATACCCGGCCCGTTTATCTGACGGGCAGGGCTAGGCCCGCCCATCAATTTATTATTTTTGAATTTTGTTGTCAAAACCTGTCCAAATTTCGGGTTGGACTGGGCGGGCTTTCGGGCCATCCCGTCCGTGATCAGGTCTAAACTTAACTGAATAACCTGAAATGAGATTGGGTAAGATGAAATGAACACACACTTATTTGGGTGTAACACTTTTAACTCGAGGTGGAGTATGGAGTATATAATTTTCACTTTTTATTATTGTTACTAATATCAACATCAACATTGCCCCTATGCATTCAATGAGACTCCTGTCTTAGGCTAGGTAAAAGGGGGTCGGTTGTACGTTTTACCCCTATGTGAAAAGAGAGGTTGTTTCCGTTTGACCCTTAATCCGAAGTGCGATAACTATCAGCATGTTCACAATAAATAAGAAGTGCATACAACTTTATTATCAATTTTGATTTAGTCCATTATATTTCGAAATCAAAAGGTAGTGAATCTTTTGCCTACAACATAAAGTGGACAAACTTCTTATTATTGTTACCATTTACCCCAAATTTGTTTCGCACTTGATGTTACTCTGGAAAATAGAGCACAAACTCAAGTGATACTCATATTATAATTATGTGGACAATTTAACCGAAAGTATTGAAGTAAATTGAAGGGTTTTTTTGTAGGGAACCACCTTTTATATATCACCTTTTGTGAGAAACCACCTTATATAATCGATTTTGTGGGAAACCACCTTATAGAAACAATTTCTTTTATTGGTGTCAGCTTAGGCCTGATTTCGGCCAATTTAATGGATGATATTCCCGTTATTCCCTTGCTTTTAATAATTTTTTTATTTCTTTTGCTGAAATAAATAAGAAAATAAATTT
>BSSO01008107.1:0-10403 GCA_030267885.1 Mesembryanthemum crystallinum | reverse complement strand
GAAAACGTTAAAGTCTAAGTTCAGGGGTACGAAAAATGTTAAAGTCAAAGTTCAGGGGTACCATTGGCATTATTAGAAAAGTGTGGACACCACTGACATTAGGCCAAAGTTCAGGGTACCACAGGAAATTTCCGAAAAAGAAAACATTAAGTGCTAGAAATTAGTGCATTTGAAGGACCTATCCTTTCCTATTTGTTCAATTAAAGGACCTAACCTTTTCAATGTTCAATTGAAGGACCCTCCTTCCATAATCCGGCTGGTAGAAGGTGATGTGGCACCGGGGAAAAAAAAAAAAAAAAGAGAGAGAAAAGTGACGAATTGACCAAAGTACCCTCATTTAACACGTGTAAAGACAAAAGACCGATCCACCCTCAAGGCTTGTTTCCCCCTTAAGGAAGCTAATGACTACTGACCTCCCCTCACCTCCTTCATTTGTGGCAAAGTAACGCTAACTCACCCAATCCTACTTATTCTTCTTCTTCATCAAAATCTCACCATCGGAAATTTTTTGGTTTTTAATGACAGGTCAATAAATTGGGGTTTAAGGGAGGTGAGATTTGGGGGTGAAAACAGGTTTGGCTTTAAGGGTTTGGAGAATTTTGATTATGGAGACCATCACTAATGAGGAAGGAGAAAGATTTGAGGAGAGAGATTTGGTGGTGAGAGCTTTAAAAGCCACTAAAGAGGTATTGTATAAGCAGTAATGAAGGAAGGGGAGGAGAGAAAATCAATTTGGGTCATCTTCTTCTTCTTTTTCTTACCACCACAATCAGCTCTCTTCCCATTTTGGGAGCCAATTTGGGAGATCAGGAAGTTGCCAGTGGTTGCTCTTCTTCACGAATGCATCAGCAGATCTACAACTATCTCCCTTTTCTCGCTGGTGATTGCTCATGTTTGGATTTGGGGTTAGGATTTTGATTTTAATTGGATTTGGGGCATTTGGGTTTAGGAAATTTTGGGTTAATTAGGAGGAAGTTTCAGATGCCATTGAAACATAAGAGAAGAGAAAAGGAGAATGAAGGGGAGGAGAGAGAAAATGGGGGATATGCTGGGGCTTTTGGCATATGGAGAAGTGAAATTAATTATTAAAGAGGAATTTTTTTTTAATTCATAAACAGTATTTCCGATCAATTTTTGGCCGGAAAATATGACAGAGGTCCTTCAATTGAACAAAGAAAAGGTGAGGTCCTCCCTTTGAACATTTGTGAAAGGTTGGGTCCTTCCACTTTACTTTTGTCTTAAGTGCTACTATAAAAAGTACCAAATAGGGGTTTCTAAGGGGGAAACAGTTTTGTTATATAAGTGACTTGTTTGGGCATTATGGACCTGAATGTTGCTTTTCTAACACCTTTGCCATATTTTTCTTTCATGATCAGTTATAATAAAATCGCCTTTCAATTGTTCACAAATAAATTTGACTTTAGTTTATGCATTATCATTTTTATTATTGTGCATACCCATTCATGAAGTCCTAGCTCCACCACTGCACACAAATGCTAACTATCAATCTATCATCCCAAAAGGTGTCAATATCGACATGTCATTATTGCAGATTCAACAAAGATGGTAAAAGAAACAATTTTTATTGCAAAAAGGTTAATCAATAAATCTACAAATTTCACTATACTTAAAATTTTTTTGCAGCTTCTAATAAAAGCTTAAATTATTATTTAGATTGAACAAACATTGAAATTTTTATATAATCAATTACGAAACAATACATTAATAAAACAAAACAAATTTATGTCTTTAGATGTTAGTTTACATATCCAACTAGGCAATAAGCTAATGAAAATAGCTAACAACTAATACAGTCGGCTAACAACTAATTGCCAAACCAAGCCTTAGTCTGGGCCATTTATTCTTGCTATGAAACCGTGGAAAGCAATTCAAAGTTTGTATTTTATGGAGTGATTGTAGATGAGCTTAATCATGTATAAATATAACGCGAAAGTAGCAAATCAATCACCCCTACTTATAACGTTCGTGCAATTAACCTTCTCAAGTTTTGATGATAGCAAATCACCCTAGCAACTTATCTTAAGTACACGTATCAACTCCCAACCAAACTTCTCAGCCAAAAAATTAACTGGAATCATGATGTGGCACCGGAAAATTAAATGAACTTTTTTTGTCGGTAAATACGTATATCATACACAAATGAAAATAAAAAGTCTCCATTAAATATCTAAATACAATGTAGTACTTTCTAGAGAACTTTAGAGAGAATGGAATGGCTCTAAGGGGAGAGAATGAGAAGAACAAGAAGAAGAGTGAGAAGCCCCCATTTGTTGTTGCCAAAGATGAAACCAAGCTTGTGTCCAAGACCCAGTAACCTCATCTCTCTCAGTTTTTTTCCAATATTTGCATTTTTTTTTTTTTTTTTGGCCTGGAATTCTAAGTCATAGGGGTTTTCCAATCAAACAATAATAGTTACAAGGGCTTGTTTGTTTGATTAATTTGTGGGCCACTTATCCGAATCAAGTTGAAGAAGCATTGATCTGACCTAGAGTTAGATCCTATAAGAGTATGAAGTAGTATAAGAATATCATATTTAGGTTAAACAAAATTAGTGTTATTAATTCTGTATTAAGAAATCATGATTCTGGCGAAGTTTTTGCTGGAAAATGAAATAGGACTTATTTAAGACAGCGTAGGAAAGTAAGAGGAGTTGATTGCTACATTTAAAGTAAATGAGTAAATTGCACCATTAATAAGAGGCAGGATAATTTGCTAGTTTATCTATAAATATAACCATTGTGCCAGCTTCAGTAAATACTTACTTCAGATTAAACGGTGCTAGGAAACATCGCTTCTTGCTTAATTTGGTTGCCACCTCTCTCTGTGTTGTTCTTAATTGTTTGGTGAGGTTGATATTCTCCGTGTAATCTGGACATACAAATCCATATTCATCGGCCAAGCCCATATCCAAACAAAGAGTATACAAATACCTATAATATGATCATGTAAGAATTCATAAGCATCAAGCATTAAATTGGTGGAATGTAATTATTAAATATAATAACTTATTAAAAAAAAGAACTTGGAATTTGAAGGATGAACGCACTTTATGAAGAGGGAGATGCAAGATGCCTTTAACTCATCCATGGCTAAGATTTGCATGATATCCTCCTTATTCACGTGCAAATCATATGCAAAACCCGAGATATGTGCACCAATCGAAGTGGAGATGTTATCTGCAGGTTGCATCCTCTTAGCAATAGAATATAATGTTTTGCAGTTTCTAGTAAGCTGGCTTGATTGCACAATAGGCATCTGTTCTTCAAGTTGCGTGCGCACATTAGGCATCTGTTCTTCAAGTTGCGTGCGCACATTAGGCATCTGTTCTTCAGGTTGCTTGCGCGGAGATGGTTGATTCTTTGATTGATTTGTCTTCGCATTCTTACTATCCTTCATCTCCTTGGCAAGCCCCTTGCTCAAAGCGTGATCAGACACCTAAATGAGGAAATAAAGTGAAGCCATGACATGTAAATGTCAAACTAACAAGAAATCTATGATTTAAGCTAGAAATCAATACCTCCGGAGCCAAAATGACTAGCCTCCTCGGCCATGCAATGTAAGTTCCAAGGGCTTCATGTACAAAGGACATTTCATCAGATGGCACAGGTAAGATTGCAGCACCATCGATAGGGGTCTCAATGACAACTCTAACTTCATTCCCCGGTAGTTCTCGACCATGAAGGATACGAGAATTGAAAACCTTGCCAACCGCCACTATACGCTGCTCTTCAATGTCCCCCACTGCAAGATGGCACCTTGCTCCCGACTATTTTCAATTGAAAGCATTAGAATTTATTAATGTAATAATTAAAGATAACTTGTATGTGCTTATGATTTACCTCAAGTATCTCAGCAAATTGATTGTGGTCTAAAGGGCAACTGGCATTCCTGCTTTGAAGAGGAGCTTTAGGGACCTCACTCTCCCCATTTGTGGGTACTTGCACGCCCATCTTTTGTAACATGGTCATTACCTTTTCTTCCATCATATCTTCCATCTCGGCTCGGGTCTCTGCTCTAACCTTTGCACTAAACTCCTCGAAGTCCTTCATAGAAAGATGACGACGCGATGTCGGACCAAAGTAGGCCTTGATGCCCACCCCTCCTCCAACACCCCTAACACGGCCGGGATGCTCTTCTTTTCCCAATGCCGCTGCCAGAATGTCCATCCTGCCAGATGGAGTAAATGAACCTTGGGAAGTCTGCTGCTCCATATCATCCTATACATATACGTACAACAAAAAAATCTAAATTAGAAGGCCTTACAAGCTTCATCTGTGTTATTAACGATGAATCTAAAGGGTGATCTTATTAATACATAGTAAATACTTACAATTTTTTGGGCAACCAACATGCTCTCTTGGGTTAAATAATCACCGCTAGAGTTGACTCGGCCCATCTTCCAGGTGAGATGCCGGGGTAGTTCAATGTCCGATGATGGTAAAGGAGTCCCAGATTTTGCAGCCTCAGCAAGCTTTTGCTTAATTAAAGCTTGCTCTACCTTCTGATATCCTCCCCTAGACATTCTATGCGGAAATAAATTCTTAGATCGCCTCTCTCGGTTGGATTGACTTGTAGCCTGTTTAGGACACAAAAACACAGATAGGGAAATTGATTTCCAAATCATTTATGCTCAAAATAATTGTAACATAATCAATAAGTAAGAAAACATTACCTGAAATTCAGGAGTTTCCCGACTAGATACGAAATTTCTCCACACATCTGGATCGATAAAGGGATATTTTTCAAGTGGGTTCACATCACCTTCTGGTTTCATGGTGATGTAGTCATGTGTCAACCTTGACTTAAAGTCCCTCCACCGCTGGCCCATATACTTGCTCTCCTCGTGTTTTCTTCCCTCAACTCCAGTAAAAACAGTCTACAAGTAATTGAATATATACAACAGCGGTGATTAATAAATGAAAAGATAGTTAATAATATGTATAACTTGAACACAAAGTTAGGGTAATATACCAAGACATCCTCCCAGATCTCGTCTTTGATGTCTTGCGATACATGATCCCAGTGGTCTATATCAATTGGCACTCTGGAGCGTGCCGACATCGAAAGATAACTCCGGTATTTAACTCCATTCTTCCCAAGTGGCCTACCTTTGCTATCGAATTCAACTTTCAGCTTTTTTCTCTTCAATCGAATAAGCATTAGGTCTTTCATATATGTAGGACCTCTCCCGCCGGAACTCGGTCTTGAATCTTTATTATGATCCATGGCTGGAAAAATCAGGAAAGAAAAAGAAAAGCAAACCACACATCAGCACTTTGTAAACCCAAATATAAAAAGCCTTATAGACCTGTAAATAATCAAACATTTCCCAGTTGCCAAGTATGTAATATATACTTAGTATTCGTTTGGGAACTTGAATTTGAAATCCGAAGTTGGACTGATATCATACACAAATGACTAAGATAAGTATCTACTTGGAATTAAGCCAACTTCATGACCTTTAATAAAGGCTCAAAATTGAAGGATTTCAAATGACACCCTCACTCTTCTTCCTTTCCTCCCTTGGCCTCTAAATTCTAATGCATTATCATACTAGGTGTAAAGGCTAGAAACTTAAATCAAATCTACAATTTCACATTCAACATCCAAATACAACATTAAAATACTTTTAAATAGAAACCAACAATAAACATGGCTAATATGTCCTTTACAAGAACCAAAGACACTAATGGGGAATTCTAGATGAGGGAAAGCCTGATTAATGTCAAAACTATCTTTTTGAATCAATAGTTACAGAAACCAAACTAAATTTTGAATCAAATGTTTCTTCAATCTAGTAACCAATCTTTCAAGCCTCCTGGGAGCACCTACACGAATTTATTCGTGGAATACCCGAGGCCGTGCGTTAGGAGGTGCCTTTAGCCACGCCCAAGGAGGGAGGAAGTTCCTCCTTGTAGACACCAAAAAAAAAAAAATAAAAAAAAAAAAAAAAAAAAATCTAGTAACCAATCTATAATTCAATGTTATACTTGTTAGCCAACTCCTTACATACCCTCTGGTACAAATCAACCTCCAAACAAACTAAACAACAAAGGAACCAGAAACTAGGAAAATCCAAATTGAGGCAACTAATAGCATAACTATTTGTAGATAATACATCTATTCATACATAAGATCTTACATCGTCAAGAATTGCATGCACTACAAGGAAGTGATTAGAAACTCTAGGACTATGGAAGTAAGTTATGGCTGCTAGAAACACAAGCACACCAACCCTCACTAACAGGTGCCTTCACTCAAGCCTATTAGGGTATTCCACCAAAGTCAAAATGTCACCTCAATATTTTAAAGGAAAATTGGTTTCTAATAATCCAACCTTTCAGGGAGTTGTAGAAAATAATCTCACATTTCATATTTGCACAGAATAATCCCACCTTTCACTATAGTTGCACGAAACGATCCCGGGTGGACGCAATTACCTTCTCAGAAGGATTTTTATGACACGGCGTTGACTATTATTTCATTTTCTTTTTATTGGATTTCTTTTTACGTCATTAAAATCTAATGGAGAAGGGAACGACATCCACCTGAGACTGTCTCATGCAACTATAGTGAAAGGTGGGATTATTCTGTGCAAATATAAAAGGTTGGATTATTTTTTGCAACTCGCTAAAAGGTTGGATTATTAGAAACCAATTTTCCTATTTTAAACAATAAAATCAAGGTTAACCAAACAATAGAGAGCTCATCATCACTATAACAGCTGTATCATTAGCCAGAAAATACTCATAAAAAACAGTACAAAAAATCATCCACAAAAATCCATGGCGCATTTGCACTAAAAAAGACAATTGTAAGGCATTTCATAAATCTTCTCAGCTCCAACTATAGTTATATTCATATATTGCTTGCAGCAAAGAAAGTTAACAATCCATTTTCACTTTTTCAGTATAGCAACGAACAGCAGACTAAATACATGACAATTGAGCATGCAATAGGGTTCAATTGAAAGAAAATTCATACAAATTTGGGGATTTATCAAAGCTGAGAATTCCTACCTTTTCTGCAATTTAGCAAAAGATATGGAAAGCAAGATATAAGAACAATTTTCAGGAATTCCAACTCCTCTGTTGACTTGGTTGTTAAACAGGTCAAGCGAAATGTTAAAGCTAGTTTTGCTATTTTAGATCAAAGTAATTTAGTGTTAGATGCTATAAATTTGCTTTCAAATGTAATTAATAGCAATTAGGCTTGGGGGTGCCAAGTTGAGTACCCTTCCTAGAAGGTGCCTCACTTGATGCTTTCCTCCCTAATATGCTTTGTGTCGACTAATGTTGGGCTTGGTGCTTGGGTAATAATACATCTCTCTTTATTACCCAAAAATAAATAAATAAAATAAAATAAAAAATATCAGCACAAATTTGATGAGATGGTAAGAGAAAAAAGAAGAAGCCTCAACCAAGAGATAGAGCATAACAAATCTAGTCAAACTCTGAGTCCACCCCAATACATCATGTCAAGAGCAGGGAGCTGAACCCAATTGGGCATAGAAGCAATATCAATTTCTTAACATTGAATTCAGGGTCAAGATCTAAGTCTAAGCACCACAAGCTTCTTATCAAACATGGGACATCCCTCCTCTACGGCACAATTTCTTTTCTCAAAACTGTGAAATCTCACCACAAAATCACCCTCAGCCACCAGCACAACCTTATCAATGTCATCTCTCCCCCATATTGTCTTAAAGAAACCATCCATTGGGTTTTTGCTCCTAAGTCCTAACACATGACAAACCAAACATTCTTCTAATACTCAACTTCATCTTGGATATCAGAGAAAGTAATTTTGACAGTGGTTTTGCAAGCACTTAGCATACTAGGAATTGCCATTTCAACATCAACAACATGAAGTAACACAGAAGCCTTGGTATCCTTACCTTTTGAAGCTGACGCAGGAACATGACTTGATTGCTCCTCATTGCGCTCACCAGACCCAACCAGAGATCTACTAGCAGATTGATTATGCTCTTCAGCCATCAACAAGGAAATAACTTCCATCGTTTTTGTCCAAGGATGCAGAGTACCTCCCTGAGAGCTCCCCTCCTGCTGCAATGGCGGGAGCCCCTGAATTGCATCCATGGATGGTGATTTCTGAGCATTTTGCGTCTGCAGCTGACTTTGAGGGTGAGAAATACTTCCAGAAACTTGCAAATTCTTCGTCTGAGTCTTTGATTGTGACTGCGTCTGAACTTTCCGTGGTCTTCCTCTTGGCTTGGTTTTGCAAGCACTTAACATACTAGCATTCCCCATTTCAACATCACCAACAAGAGGTAATAAGGAAGCCTTGGTATGCCTACCTTTTGAAGCTGACGCAGGAACATGACTAGATTGCTCCTCATTGCGCTCACCAGAGCCAACCAAAGGTCCACTATCAGATCGATTATGCTCTCCAGCTGTCAATGGGGAAACAACCTCCATCATTCTCTTCCGAGGAGGCAGAGTACGTCCCTTAGAGCTCCCCCCCTGCTGCAATGGAGGGAGCCCCTGAATCGCATCAATGGATCGCAATTCCTGAGCATTTTGGGTCTGCAGCTGACTTTGAGAGTGAGCATTACTTTCAGAAGCTTGCAAAGTCTTCGTCTGAGTCTCCGATTGTGACTGCAGCTGAATTTTCCGTGGTCTTCCTCTTGGCTTAGCTTTCCGACCCATGGCAGCAACACAGGCTAAACCTCATGCGTTGACAGAAAACCTAAAACTATGGGAAACACTAGTCGTTGTTATATTGAAATTAACTCTAGACATGGCTAATATGTACGTTACAACTGAATACAAACAGGATCTGTAAAACAGGAAAAGCCTGACTAATATCAAAATAAACAACCGGGCCACAAAAAAAATCTTCTAAACCATAGAAACCATCCACTATCACTTTAGAAACAAATTTAATCTTTTTGAACCACTTGTTTCTTCAATCTATTACCCAATCAATGTCATACTCCACTGGTTAGCCAACTCCTTAACACACCCTCTTGCTAGGAATCAACCCCGAACAAACAAACAAACAAAAAAACAAAGCACCATCGAAGGAACCAGAAGCTAATGAAAACCCAAACATCAATGGCATAAACAAAAAACTAAAGGAAAAAAAAAAAACACAGCTAAACATCGAAGATGAAAAGGTGTACATGCTATGCTCAAAACAGAGAGAACAGAAACCATTTGCAGCCAAGTTATACATACATACATACATAAATAGATACATACATACATAATCATACAAAAATTCTTGCATCATCCGCCTTCAGGAACAGTAAGCACTATAAGGTAGCAGTGAGAAACTCTAGGACTATGGAAGTAAGCTACAGGACGGCTGCTGGAAACACAAGTACACCAACCCTCAACAGGTGCCTTCATCCCTATTAGGGTCTTACACCCAAATTACAATGTGACCTCCGTATTTCAAACAATAAGATCAAGGTTATCCACACAAGTAGAGAGCTCATTGATCCCTTCAATCGCTGTATCATTAGCTAAAAAAAAAATTATGCACAAAATCATCCACCAAAACCCATGGTGCATTTGCACTAAAAACAGACAACTGGAATCTTTCATAAATCTTTTCAGCCCCAACTAAGTTTATATGCATAAGATGATTAGTAGCAAAGAAAGTAAAACAATCCATTTTTAGCATATCAAAGAACAGCTGACTAAATACATGACAATTGAGCATGCAATTGGGCAAAATTCAAAGAAAACTCATAGTACAAATTTAGGGTTTATCACAATTGAGACTTGCTATCATTTCTGCAATTTAACAAAGGATATGGAAAGCAAGTTCAAAGCCACAAATTGATGAAATGGAGAGAGACAAAAAGGGTAAGTTACAGCAAAATTACCTCCAAGTCCTGGATTTGGAGCACTATATATGCCTAAATGTTAGTATCTGTGCAGATTTGCTACAACGGAGGAGCTGTGGAGTTAAATTTCGGGGCCGGCCGGTGCGGTGGTGGCGCCGGCTGATGTGGTGGCGGAGTAGAGCGAGAGGAGTGAGAGATGGCTGAGGAAATGAGAGAGAGAACTGCCAAGGAGAGAGAGAGTGATGAGAGAAGGGCGGTTACTGGGAAAAAAAGTGAAACCAATGTAAAGATGGCGGATGTAGCCAGTTTTGGCAATCAACCGACGTCAAAACGCTTTTACAAGGTCAGATCGTGAAACCATTGAGAAATGTCACTTTTTTGGGGTGTTTCTTCTTGCCTCCTTTGACGTGACTACAAGCCAGCACGGAGAATAGTTACTGTCGTTAATAGTGGATGCCTGTAAGACCCCTCTTGCCCCGGGCGGGGGCAAGTCCGTACATGCGCGGCGTGTGCACGGGTGGTGGGCGAAAGCCTACACTAAGGCGATATCATGAGCCGAAATAAA
>BSSO01008106.1:0-10406 GCA_030267885.1 Mesembryanthemum crystallinum | reverse complement strand
CTATCTATTTTAAATAATAAAAAATTCAACTATCAAATCAACTTTAAAAAAATAAATTCATTTTTTATTCCCTTTCATTTCTCTCTCTAACCACCACAAAACCTATCATTACAATTTTTAAAATAAAATTCTCATTGTTTCACACTCTCTCTCATTGTAATATTGTTAAACCCTTAGGGGCAATATTGGAAATAAAACCCCTTTCTTTTGCTTCCTTAATTTTCGTGCCCAAATGGTTTGTAAACATTTCAAAAGTACGAAGGGAATACTATAATACGAAATTTTGAAAAAAAAATGAAAATAATTTATTAATATTTATTTTATCCTAATAAATCTTATTTTCAAAATATGCTCTATATTGTTATTTCTTACATGTTAGTATTCTTGTAAATGGATATCAAATGGTCATGGCAACATCGAAGTTTATTTATGATGCTTTTAAATTTAGTATCGGTATATTAGTTATAATGACTAGTTTACTTTAATGAGGTAGAAGAAAAGACTCATTTTTCATAAATATAAAAATAATTCATGCCATGTGGACCAATAGTGTTATGACATATCAAATAAACTCACCACCTTAACCTTATGCACCAATTGTGTGTGTGTGTGTGTGCGCGCGCACCAATTGGTGTCCACTTGGCATCCTCACACCAAAAGAACCCTATGATATGTAGGGAGAGGATCCTATGAGAAGAAAGTCTTAGGTGAGAAGTAATCTCAGCCATTCTGATCAAACGGTCAGATTTATAATCCAAATTGGCATTAGGCGGTGGTAAACTTGTAGATTCGTCAACTTTCATTGGACCGGTGGCTCAAATGAAAATAAAACAAACTGTACAAATAGCCCATTTGCTCCACTGCTTCATACCCACAGGCACCACTCATTCTCTATCCTCTTGTCCTTATCCTGTCTTTAATGCTATCACCTTTTTCATAAGATTTTATCATCTTTTTTTTTTTTTTTTTTTTTTCCTCTTTCTACTCACTCTCTTTTACATTCTTATATACCTAGGCATATCAAAGTAAATGAATCAAAATTTGGCTGCTGGGACACATAAATTTTTTTTCTTTTTTTTTACACATCTCAATGTAAAAAATAATTTATATCATACTCTTGTATAGTACTGTATAAAGTATAGCTTGATTTTAAGTTATCAAACAATGCCTATAAAGTAACCATAAAAAAAATAGTACAAGTCATAGTTTTCATTTTTAACAAAAAAGAGCATTTTTTAACTTTAAAGTCAAAATTTTTATCTAAAATATGATTGGGTTTAACTTGAAAGACTAAAATGTTCACCATACTCTTCTGAAAAAGTTCATCCCATTTAACATTAAAAGTGGCTGATTTATTATTTTACAAAGCTGCCCAATTTATTTAAAATAAATCCAATCCCCATAACGAGTTAGAACAATCACCATTATCATTTTAAATTGGCCACCTCTTTCTCAAAAATCTAAGAAACAGAAAATTCCTTATGCAATTATAGTTTTCATTTTTAACAAAAAAGAGCATAAGGAGTTTATTATTGGCTACTTTAACCTTTGAATTGGGTTGTCTAACAATTGGACGGTTGCACAAAAGTGTTACTCTTAAAAGAAGCACCAACTTTTTCATTTAAAAAGCCGCTCGATTTATTATAAAAAGTATCATGTTATCTGAGTTATCTTTGAGTAGCATATGGAGTACCCTTTTAGTGTTAATGAGTCATATATTGAAACTATATAAATTCAACCCACAAACCATACAAAGTTAACCTCACAAATCATATGGAGTCACTGCTGCAAACTATATTGAGGCAACTCCAAGAATTATCTTAAGTCACCTCCAATGCAAGTATTATACATGTCACATTTATAAAACGTGTGGAGTCACCCACAAAAAGCATACTAAGTCACCCGAACAATTATATAAGTCACCCCTAAATATTATACATGTCACCGTTATAAAACATATGTAGTCACTCGCATAAATCATATGGAGTCACCACCAATAAGTATATATGTCACCCTCAAGTATTATACGAATCACCCTTATAAACATATGGAGTCACCCACAAGAAGCATCTAAGTCACCCGCAAGTATTGTACGAGTCACCCTTATAAAACATATGAAGTCATCACCTTCAAGACATATCGAATTCATCCGCAAGTATTATATGAGTCACTCTTATAAAACTTATGGAGTCACCCCAAGAAGCATCTAAGTCACCCCTAATTATTATACGAGTCACCCGCATAAAGCATATGTAGTCACCCAACAAGAACTTTTTGAGTCACTCTTACAAATCAAATAGAGGCGTACCACCAAATATTATTTGAGTTACACTGACATTTAAAAGCGTATGTATAGTGGAGTCACCATTACAAAACTATGGAGTCACCCCTAACTGTTATATGAGTGACCCCACAATGCATGCAGTCCTACCAAGTATTCTTAGGTGCAAAACATAATCTCAAGATCTATGTCGTTATTATTAAAATTAATGGTTAGCATTTTTAGTTTGCATAGTTCATACATAAAGACTAGTTCACCCCAAAACAATCAAATGTTATCTCAAAGTAAGTTAAAAGTCACCACAAAATAATCAAAAAGTTTCTCCGAAGTAGATTGAAGGTCATCCTATAAACAATACACAAATTGATCCTAAAAGTCATTCCATGCAACAGACCAAGTGAGAATCACAACTCTCAAGTAAGAACTCGGCTTTCTAAAAAATGGAATCACCCCCTAAAATTAGGAGTCATTCTTCTAAAATGTAAAAGTCACCCATTTGAAGTGTATAAGTCACCCCACTCAATTGAAAAAAATCACCTTTCTAAATCGGAATCACCCACTAAATTTAGGAGTCACCCTTTTAAAGTGTAATAGTCACTCCTCTAAAATGTAAGAGTACCCTGTAATGTCTAAGAGTCATCCAATACAAATTGACCTTTATAGTTGAATTTTTTAAGGGATATTACACACGGTACCCCTGTGGTTTGGCGAATTGCACAGGGTGCCCATTTTTCAAGTTTCGTGCACCAACTACCCCTCAAAACAAACTTAATGAACACAGTACACCTACAGCTAACTTCCGTTAGTATGGCCGTTAAATGGGGATGCGAAATGACTAAATTGCCCTCTTCTTACCCCTTACCCACACCAACCCTTCTTCTTCTTCTTCATCCTTTACTCTCTCTCTCTCTCTCATCCCCCTTCCCCTACCAAACCACCCCCACCACCTCAACCATGGAAGTTGATTGAAGAAGATTGGGGATTTCTTGCTTCTGCATCGCAATTGAATAATCCATGAATACAATTAACTCAAGCTTAAAGAATTATCTAACACAAAGAGATTACTACCTGCTAACTCAATATTCAATAGAAACCCACAACAAATATTGCCAAAAAATGTCAAATAATATGAAAAGAATCCAAATCGAAATTATAATCAAATCTTCAAAATGACATTGCCCATACACACACAAAATTCGAACTCAAGTATAAAATCAAGCCAGAGATTTACGAAATAAAGAAGATATATATAATTATCTATCACCTGTTTTGATTCTTTCATGAGTGTTTGTCGTTGTTGTTGATGAGGTGGTGGGTACAGGACGAGATCGGCAGCCATGGTGGTGCTGAGTTCGTGGGTTTTGGCGTGGTGAGTTGGAGGCGTGGCTGTCTTGGCAGCAACTATGGGTCGGTGGCAAAGCAGCAGCTTGTCGGCATAAAGTGAAAGAGTGAGGGTGCTTGTCGGCGTGAGGTAGAGTCCAATAGCTGCTTGCGGTTATGGCGGCGTGAGGGAGTTCTGATCTGGGTTGAGTGAGATGAGAGGAGAAGTCTGGGGCTGTGAGAATGGAGTTTTCTCTCTCTCCTTTCTTCTGCTTTTAGAGGTGGTTGGNAGGGGGATGAGAGAGAAAGAAGAGGATAAGGAAGGGGTAGGTGGGGTTTGGGTAAAAAAGAGGGCATTTTGGTCTTTTCTCATGCCCATTTAACAGTAATCTAACGGAAATTAGGTGTTAGGGGTACGATGTTCATTAAGTTTGTTTCGAGGGGTAGTTAGTACATGAAACTTGAAAAATGGGCACCCTGTGCAATTCGTCAAACCACAGGGGTACCATGTGTAATATCCCTTAAAAAAAAACCTATCATACAAGGTATCTCAATCTTGCAACTCATAATTGTAAGCCTTATATTAGTTGTGTACTTGGCACATTAGTTTGAATGGCAACCTAAAAGATAGAGGTTCAAATCCTATTAAGGGCCCGTTTGGCCAAGTTTCTCCCAACTTCTACTTTTCCCTTCACATTTCTTCTCCACCTCCCCCTCTTCCACCACTTCCTCCACCACTTTTGACTTCTAAGAGGTTAAAATAGGGGTAGAAGTAGAAGTTACAAATTGGAGCTTCTACTTCTACCCCTGTTTTAACTTGTTAGAAGTTAAAAGTGGTGAGGGAGGTGGTGGAAGAGGGGGTAGTGAAATGGGGGAAGAAGTAGAAGTTGGGAGAAGTTTGGCCGAACGGGCACTAAATATGATAAATGACATGACATGACACTCAACATAGTGACATGTGGTAAGGATTAACCAAGTTTTAATACTTACTTAAGTATATATTATATAACCTAGTACTACATAAAGAAAGTTAGAAAGCTCCCCCTCTCTTTTGTTAGCTAAAAACCCTAGTCCACTTTATTTTCCAGAAACTCTAGCCACCACCCTCTATCACCGACCCATCCACCATCCTGTGTCATCTCCCTCCTGGCCGAGCCGCCGGCATATTTCTTTATTCTCCATTCTTCCTCATATCTCTTGCTGGTTTCAATTTGTTTCATCTCCTTACCTTTCAATTTTGTGTGCTTAAGCCAAGCTTGAAATTGAGAGGGATGTACATAGGAATTTTTGAATTGAATGACTCTTATTTTAGCTCGAAATCTTAGATCGATTTCTCCAATCATATTCTGCTTCCGCCATAGATGGTGGTCTCTCGTTGTTTGAGCAAAAGTAGAGAGAGAAGCAATTTTGGTTCTTGGTCCAAAAAGTTCGCGGAGCATATTTCGATTTTGAAGATTCAGATCCAAAGTTGAAGATTATCTTGGGTTGTTCGTGTTTCTTTTTTAGTTTGATTTGTAAGTTAATGGTTTCTGTAGTAGTTGTAAGTGTTCTGTGAGTGTATTTGATAACAATAGATTTTGATTGACCAAAAAAAAAAAAAAAAGAAAAAGAAGTTAGTATTCATAATGTAGTTGGTATAACTATGTGAATAATAACCTCATTCCTAAGGGTTTAAATCCTAATTCTATTCTTTTTTTTTTTTAATAGCACAATAGACCTGGCCAATAAAATGATGACACATAGAAGATCGATCATTCAACATAATAACACGTGGCAGGATAATATCGGGATTTAAACCGTTAGTATAAATGGGATCGACTAGCAGCTCAACATTTGATAAAGATGTGTAGTTGTCCCAAAAGCAAATGGACTGCAAACAGACTTCACTTTATGAAGGTGGAGTTTTAAAGCAAGTTTATAACATAATTGTGTCAGGGATAAAATACACATGAGGATGTTCTCACCACCTGAGCACCCATAGATTAATAGAGGTCTCCGAAAACTTTCATACCAAACTGCTCATTGAGTTAACAGCTAAGTATCGAGGGAAGTCAATAACTTGGGAGAGTTACTAAGAATGATCTCATTTACACACAACACAAGAGTAAGTAAATAACAATAACATCCTAGCATGAAATATAAAAATCGATGTAGCAAACATCACACTTGCATGTGATGAACTGCCATTGCACAATGGCAAACGACAGATGCATGGAAGGCCAACATAGTTTTTCGGCTAGGAAAACTAGAAGATGAATGAAATTAGGAGTCTTTATTTTGAAGCCATGAACAACATTTGTACTATATGGGTCAACCCAATAGAAGCCTTTATGATTGTAACACCATCAATTATACCAGCATATTACTCTTAAGGATTTTTTTGTGGGAAACCCCTTTCTTAAATAGACTCTTTGGAAAAAACCCCTTATAAATAAAACTTTGTGGGGACCCCCTTATAAAAACAAAATGTTATGACGGACACACCTTAAGTCGTTTTTCCACCCATTTAAATAAAGTTTTGATCGATCTGCCCTCATCATTTGAGTACATATTGTATATTTTAATCAAATATATACTTAAAGACTATGGATAAATCAATCAAAATCTCGGTTAAGTTAGGGCGAAAAATGATTTAAGGGGTGTTCATCATGGCTTTTTGTTTTTATAAGGGAGTTCCCACAATAAGTTTTTTATAAGGGGGTTTTTTCCAAAAAGTCCATTTTATAAGGGGGTTTTTCACACAAAAAAAAATCCTACTCTTAATTGCCAATTTACTTTAGGATTAATTAATACTATAGGCTGAGGATGAGTGGGAGCACAAGTGGTAAATGCCCCACTCTCACAACCCAGTGGTTAGGGGTTCGATCCTCATTGTAGGGAGATTAAAAAACCTCCTCTATCATTCTTTGCAGGGAGGGTCTCCTCCTCTGCCTGAGCCCGTCAGCCCATCTTTGATAAAGATGGGTTGGCTTGCCCGGCACATGTGGTTTGCGGGCTATTGCATGTGTCCTTGTAGCAAAAAAAATTAATACTATAGGCTATGTGCTATTAGTTTACCACTCCCAAAGTTTTCTAACCTATATGATATCAAAGAAATGGTCAAATTTTGGTTTTTGTACCATTCATATATATGTTTTCTGGACTTCAATATGTTTTATTAGCGTGCACAATTTTATTAATGTCCTATAAGAGGTATGGCTAATAATATATTCGCGACTTAAAAGTTGTGTATAAGGTTTGTTGTTTTATGTCACACATGCGACGATGCTTATTAAGAACTCAAGTTAGTCATTGTTCTCACATTGAAAGACTAATTAGAGAAAATAGTACTCAATTTACTGAACTTATCCTTCGATTGCCCATGGATTTTGTGTGAAACTTCTCTAGTATAGGGCATGTACGATGGGTACAAACTCTTTCTTATTTTCTCATCTGACAACATATAATATGGTAAGTCATAAATCTTCCTAAAAATATTTAGTCCCACAAAGTAGACTAATAGATAGGTGAGACGATATCATCATGAGAAATAATGACTTTATATTGCTTTATGGTGACTTATTTTTTCTTTTTAAATTAGTTTTATCATGGGAAGCTTTTTAATTGTTTTGGGGTGATTGTTCTTTTCAGAAAAGGAAAAGATTTATATATTTCTGTTACTCTCATTTATGGTCAAGTTAAGCCTCATAGTCCTTTGATTTGGAGGTAGAAGTTACGTTTTTTTTTTTTTTTTGATCTCGTAGAAGTTAAGTTTTGAAGAGGTAGTTTTCTTGCTAACATAGTGGAATTAATTTTCGAGGAATAAGAGAGATATATATCACGTAATTGGAATATGCTTCCTGTTCATTGTTTTGCAGGTAATGAAGCAGGGATGAAGCCATTTCTCAATCTTCAGGCTTGTACTTGTTATCCTTGTTCATGCTTAGGCAATATTTTTTGTTGTATTTTACTTTACAAATGACATAATTTCAACCAAAAATACTATAGTAAAAAAAGGATGTTTAAGTACTTTGGGGATATTTAATATAAAATATGACATTACTTTTTATAAAGACACTATGGGAATTAGAGAATACATAAAAAGGAAATTATGAAAAGAAATACTTATCTAGTTAACATTTTGTCAATGGAAGGAAAAAAGATCGGTACAATACAATTTACGTACATTAGGAGATCGAGAATCGAACTTGAAACTTCTAAGGAATATGGGATCTTTACCTATGAACTTCGAATAACACAATTTCACCCACCAATACTTATTAACTAGAAATAAAAACTAAAAGGATGGGTTGATCTTATGCGTAATTAAGCATTTCCCGTCAATATGTTTCATTAGCACCACATTACAAAGTCTCAACAATGTTATGTTCGCAAAACTCTTATTAAATACCCAAGAGGTGTTGGCTCACTGGTAAACAAGCTTTAGCTTATACACCAGGTCACGGGTTCGAGCCTCCTGGGGAGCACCTACACGAATTTATTCGTGGAATACCCTAGGCCGTGCGTTAGAAGGTGCTCTTTAGCCACGCCAAAGGGGAAGGAAGTTCCTCCTTATAGACACACACACACACACACACACACACACACAAAAAAACTCTTATTAAATGCAATGATTAATAGGTTCCAAAAGATCCCACTACAAACACATTAAGAAAACAATCATCTACCTTTCCAATCCCATTTTTAAATAGATTAGAAAACTACTTGCACAACAAGTAAAGTACTAAATAATAACAATATAATCTTCCAATGTTAACATCATCAGATTCATTATCTTACCAAAAGTTTGCTAGGAATAACCTTTCAAATCATAAATCCAATGACTCTTATCAAGTTCTGCTTTCAAGATGCCGAAATATGAGACTTGTGCTGCGTCGAGGGATACACGACCAATTACACAACCTGACTGTGTCTACCCCATGTAATTGTTGCTGTTGCCATCGAGTATTACATGAAGAGTGTATATTATAGTATTTGTCTTTGTACTTGAAACCCTATTGCTCCTCTTGCTCGAAATGTGGCCATGCTATACGTCTTGAGAGATGATAGTAGCCTTGTTCCTAACAAACATAATTAAGCCTACTACTTCCATTAGCCTTCATCTGCTAAAGTAACTCTCCTTATAGTTGCATCCCTTAGTTTTTCCATCTTGTAAGTGCTTCCCTCTAAGCTCATACAAATTCTTATAATACTTCTTGACGACACAATACTTCTTACCTCTCGTTATTACCAAGTTGAATTTTTCTAACCTTCAATGTTGCAATTCTTGGGTTATAGAATTGTAGTCATGACCCATAACATTTAATGACCCTTACAAGAACAAGTTCCTACCACGACTCGGCAATATTTTACCTTCCCAAGTGTAATGACACTAACATCATGAGGCTTCAACTTCACATGTGCCGCACCTTCCACCTTGTGTTTTTAGTATTAGGTACGATGACAAACATATCTTCGATCTTCTCATAGCTTCACAAAACTTCCTTTTCTTAGAGCATATGTGTGGGAGCAAGCCAAGTCAAGGACTCACTTCTCCTTGCATCAACCCCAATGTTCTTCCTGTATCATGAGCGCATCATTCAAAACCTAACCCTACAAATATCATCCCCTTCTTTTCATATTCCTTACCACTTGCTTTCATCGCCTTCATATTATTTAGTCATTGCTTGGTTTCCTTGCACATATATACTATGTTCCTCTCTTTCCACAAACAATATCACTCTGTGTTACTATCATCTCTTTGAGGCGGCTTTGATTGAGATTTACATCTCCATCTTCCATTATCGTGGCTGTTGACAGCCCCCTATCTCCCCGTTCTCTATCACTAATCACCAAAGGACCTTCACTATCTCCTTCATTGAAGAAGACTCCTTCGTTAATTTCTCTTTTTCCAAAAGGACTACAATTTCTTTGATAATTAAAAGTAGTCTTTCTAACTAGTAAACTCGTCATGAAGTGTTGTATTTCTTGAGGTATAATGCTATCAAGATAAAAGTTTTTTTTTTCTCCTGCAAAGTTTTCATCTAGACTTGACAGTTGAGAGACAATTACACAGTTGCTTTGATCTCTATCACTACTAGAGTCTTTTTCCATGTCTATAGTCAAAAACAGTTCTTCAAATACGGTTTGCTTGAAAGAGACATACTGTATAAATTTTCTCTAGTTTCTGGCAAACTTTATTAAGAGACTTCCCATCAAAGATATTATGTTTAATTCCAAAACAAAAAACTCTAATTATACTTACCACATACATCTCCACATTTATGCCACGCTCTTAGAATCCTTACCCAATTTAACCAAACAATAAATTAGAAGATAAATAGTGATGATAATCAAGACCAAATATAACATGGAAAACCCAATTGGGTAAAATCCACGTGCCAAACCAACAATCAGTCCACTACTAATCAAGTAGTGGTTATTAGTAGTGGTTACAACATCAAGCCCAAACCATTTCAAGAAACTTGAGTAGAGGAACCACAACTACTAACAATGTATAAATAACCAATTTCTGGGAACGAGTGCAAATTGATACTACCTAATCAATATTACTTCAAACACCCCTAAAACAAAATCCTAAAAACACACGTGTTCTACATCATTAAACAAGACACAGACGTTCTTCTTAACACATGAAACACAAAACCGAGCAACAAAAAATTGCTTCCTCATAGAACAATACCAGGTATCTGTTAGGATTCAAAGGCAAACCCGATTGCAATCACAACAATAATGAAAACAATTCCAACGAACAAAGAACAAGCAAGAAAGAACACACAAGGATTTTTACGTGGAAACCCGAGAA
>BSSO01008105.1:0-10406 GCA_030267885.1 Mesembryanthemum crystallinum | reverse complement strand
GTCTTTTGCAATGGGACTACAATCAGGGGCGGATCCAGAAATAATTTTGATTGGGGGCGAGTTTAACGGGGAAAAAAAACGGCAATACGAATTATAAGATAATTCAAAACAAAATACAATATCTCTAATAAAAGAAATTACAATGCCAAATATTAATGTTTTACAAACTACAATTGCCCTCTACGATGTATCATCTTTTGGAAGCGATTCATTACATCTTCATTAGTAACCGTACCCAATACAAGTGCACATAGCACTCCTCTTTCTTTTTTCTATAAAACAAATTAGACAATCACTCAAGAAATTGTCACTAATACGATTGCGCAAATTTGTCTTCACAAATTTCAACAAACAAATAAGGGCATATATTTGAAATTCCCCCAATTCAATTTCAAGTTTTCTAGCTTGATAGTGATAGAATCTTTATGTTTTCCTTATTTTTATATATGCAGAAGTATGGATCTTTGACATCCATTATTTACTATGAAAGCATGCATAAGGAACTATATAGAGAATTCTTTATAAGGGGCCTTCTGCTTCCATTCCAGATCCAAGGCTCATGTTTTTTCTCCCCCTTCATAATCCTTGGTGTTTCGTGGAGTAATACCTCGTCCTGTGCTGAAATGGTGGTCCCAGCTACAGTTTAACTGTGATTCAGCGAATCACCATTCTCCAAACACTGATTTTTGCAGTTTCGGTGTTTTATGTAGATATCTTAAAGCTATATGGGATAATGTGTAACTTGATCATTATCTAAATTGGATTTTTGTGATAAGAGGGAGTATGATTTTTTACTTTTTATTTATTTTTTTTATAAGGAAAAAAATTGTATTAATAACAAGGAAAGATGAGTTGATCAACCCGTAGTTAAATAATCTACTTGACTTTTAATGATGCTTGAAAATAATACAATTTTAATATCTTCTTTTGACTGATCTTCAACGCCATTGGGGCGATTTGTAGTTCCTTTTGAGGACCTCTGGTCTTCCAATGTTGTAATATTTTGCTGTCATTGATACAATTTTCTTTTATCAAAAAAAAATAATACAATTTTAATATCTTAGTCAACTTATTATAAAAGGTACATCATAAAAGAGTTTGTGTTTTAAACTCATTTCCGTAAGTTTGCCAAATGCATCGTCATCAGAAGGATTATAGAAGTGGAGAAAGAAAAACCTTTCGAAATGTGGCATTATCTACTATTACAAAAGAAGTATCAATCAAAACTCATAAATATTTTAGACTACGATAGGCGTATTTTAGACTCAGATAGTCGTGTGATGCGTGACACTCTTCAGATAAGCACAAACTTTTCTAATCCCATCCTTGGCATGCACCAAAATGGAAACTAAAACAAAATATGGAATTTAAAACCAAATAGGACATAATTGACCTATTGTTCTACTAGCTCTGCTTTTTTTTCTATATAACATAGCAAATATTGTTGTCTCTTCACCATTGCCCCCCCTCCCCAGTACTCCCAAATCCCATAAAACATTATTGTTTATTGTCTGTAATCTGGGCTTTTGCATCAGTATTTGAGCGTCAGAATCAATGGATGCTTCTGATCCAGGTGCTGTCATTGACGTCACCTTCTGCCAGAACATGCTGAAATATGCGTAATTTTTTCATGCTCGCCCTTCTTCCCTTTTTTTAACTGTCTACTTTTTCTTGTAACTTGAAAAAAACTGTTTTATTTATTTATTGACTATTTTGGTTTCTGGGTTGGGTGATATAGAATTGAGCGTGCTTATGAAGTGATCCGTGAAATGTAACGTTGTTGGTAGGCATTTGGTTTTGTGGTCCTAGTGAGCAGTGAACCATGTGCGGATTTATGCGTGCATTTTAGTAAATTGACAATTTATTTGGGGTTTCCCCCTCTTTTTAGCCTAAAAAACGTAATATATATGAGTGATGTTGATGTTGTTAATGATTTAACAAGTGCCTTCCCTGTTGATGTATTAGTAGTGATTAATTTATTAATTTTGCCATTTTATTTTTTTGTTAAGTTAGTACTATTAGTTTGTTTGTTTTTGTCTTAATTGACTATGTTAATAATGATCATCATCATCACTTGTTTGATTTGATTAGAGTTGATGGATTATTTAGGGTTTTCCTCTGAAGCTGTTCTGTTTTTGGTATTCAAAAAACAGGATAATCAAGACATTTGAGGAATGCAGCTCATACTCTGAAGATCCCAATGTCCTATGCAAAATCAAAGACCTTTCTCTCAAGTTTGAGCAAAGAATTTTCGAGAAAGCAACAAGCAAGGTACTTGGGCACATTAAGCTCTTATGCTTTCTTATTTATTGGGCAACATTTTCCACACAAACTATCTTCGATATGATGCAGTATTATGCTGCAATGATGGGGTTACTTGAAATATATAGGCAGTAAATAGAGGTTAAGACCTAGATGGATTTCTAGTTCGAGCAGTAGATAAGCTTGTATGTCAATAAGCAAATATTTGATCCAAATGACGTCTTAGTTTAGGGGGAAACATCAGATGTAGTGATGTACTGATGTCTTTGTTCCCCTCGCAAAATTATTATCGTATGTCCTTTGAGCCTTTTAAAATATTGGTGCAGAATAATGTCATTACGATATAAAATCTTTTGGTTTTTATGCAATAAGATTTAGAAAGATTCGACATCACTCAAATTTTTTAGTGTGAGCTAGCGAGTCATGGTCTTAAGATTGGGACAGCCTCTCCACAAAATGTTGATGCAAGGGTGTGTACGTTTGACACTGATCACTTTCTTAGTAACCTGATTGTTTATCGTGTGCATAGAATCTGATTTCCCCCTTGGTGGCATGGAGAGGGAGTTAGAGAGTTTCAGTTACGGTCCTAATATAATGTTATATCTTATCCATATAGTTGTGAAATGTTAGTTTATGTTTATTGTAATTAATCTTGTTTACATCACTATGCATTGCATTTCACAGAAACCAAAACATATTTGTCTAAAAGAANATCCCATGCTTTGCTGAGACTGTTTTGTTGTCATAGTGGTTCCTATATCTTGTGACTGATAATTACATGGCTTTTTATTGCTCAGAGAATCAAGTGATGAATACCAATATGTTGAGGCAAGTTCATCATCTTGATATTGCATTACAAAATTCTGATGGAAGTTGTTTACCTCTAGAAAACCAGAATTTGCTTCCAACTCAACTTCACTCATCTCATAACCCTATCAATGCAACAAAGAGATGTAGTTAGACAACCAGTTTTAAAGAACTCTCACCAAGGTAGAGAATTTGGTCTGCATAATATTTTTTGTCAGAGAGACCTCCAACATCCACCGGTGTATCAACAAACTTTGTCAGTCCAAGAACCAGGTTGGACATCCAATTGCATGCTGAATATGAATAGAGGTCAACGGTCTATCAAGGCCTCTCAACAACATCTAGTTAGCAATGTTTATGCATAACAGATGCTCCATCAGGCATCATCAGCACAACTTTTGCATCAGCTGGTGAACTCACAAGAACAGAGAAATCCATCTCAAGATAGTAGGACACAGGGGTCCCAAATACCGGCTACATATCTTCATTCCCAAAATGGAACTAGTGAGAACAAGTACATCATGCCATCACAAAAGGGGGTTGCGGAAACTACATCAGCTATGCCAAGTATTATAGTGATATATGTCCTGTTGTTCTTCGTGTGACTCACATTGCAATACCCCATGGCTTGGCTGCGTGATTCAGCATCGTGCCTGCTTAGTATGGATGCTTTGGTTGTCATTAGATGGGCATTGGCGTTATCATCACCCGTTTGATTCATGACTAAGAAAAAAGGTTCATGTTGACTCTATTTTTATTCTCTTTACGCCTGGTACTCTAATATTGCTTTGGAAGGATAATATTATTTGTGGAAAACTACTTCTTCATCTAGGCTTTTACCTGTTTCCTTGATGTAATCGATTTACCTCTTTCTTTTATATAGTTTTTTCTTTCCTCAAAGAAAGACACCAACTTCTAGTACTTTCGGAAGGGTAATAACACCCATTCTTTACATGGAAAAGAGTCCCCATGTTAATTGCCAAAAAAAAAAAGTCCCCATGTTCGCAAGGGTCATACTTATATAAATGGATTGGTTTATTTCTTTTGTAAGTTTTACTTGCATAAAAATAGTATCAGTTTATGGCATGATAGACTCATGCTTACTTACTCGTGGAAAAATGTGGACTCATGATATCAATGCAGTGGAGGTTTTCGTGGTCGTTAACTTCAGGGCCTATGGGAATAGTCGGGCAAATAGCTTGGATGCCCAAGTTATTGAAAAACAATAAAATTGTCCTTTTCCCCCCTTCTGGTCTATATCTCTTCTTCATATATTGTTTGAGTCTCCAGTTTGTAGCTTGCTGAGTTTCTCTGATACTTGCTATTGTTGCTAAGGTTTATTACAGTAACATATAATTATCTTGTTATTGACTTCACAGCATTTTCACCCTCTCCTCCCTCTCCTGGTGCTGAAACTACTAGTGTAGCTGCCTGGCAATTTCTGATTACTCGGGTAAATCAGGCTTAAAGTATGGCAATATTGTATATTATTGCCACTTTAAATGGTGAAGAAGGTGATGATGATGAAACCCATGGAAGGGCCATAAGGAAACTAAAGATATCTACCAAGTAAGTTCATTATTTCTCTTGAATAGTTTTGGATTTGTTCTCTTTCATTTTGGTGGTTCTAGATTATTTCATATCATTCTTAGAGAATTAGTTAGGTGTTCCACTAGGGGTATCCAAGGGTACACTTATACCTGTCAAACGAGTCGGGCGGGTCGGGTTCGGGTTCGGTCTTTTCGGGTTCGGGTCATTTTCGGGTTTGGGTCGAGAAATGCTCAACCCTGACCCATAGATGTCGGGTTCGGGTCAACCCAACGGGTCATGAACGCCATTTAAGATATTTTTTTCTCCGTCAATTTTTGACCAATAATCTTTCGAAAATTAAAAATTGTGGATGGTTTTACCTTATTCTAACTATTGCGACTTGAATATAATGTTTCTCATTATGCTAATATGTACTCCCTCCGTCCATCTCAAATGTTGTCAAACCACCCAAATATTTGTCCAGCTCAAATGTTGTCAAACCAATTTTATCCCACATACTTACCAATAATACCCCTCCAGTATAAACTAAATAATATAAAACATTCAACATCAAACCCACTTCCTAATTTAAAATTAATTTATTTTCTCTCACCCTTTCTCTATTCTCTATCTATTATTCTATCTCTCTGTACCCACTATCTATTTTTCTTTAAAATTAATGTTTAACTCCAAGGGGCATATTTGGAGAAAAATCCCCTATTTTTTCTTTCTTAATTTCCGTGCAATTTTGGTTTGACAACATTTGAGATGAACGGAGGGAGTATATAAAAGTATTAACGATATGTTAAAATAATTAATTAGCGCTATATCGATGTCAAAAGTGAATATAAGTTATTTGCCACCACTATGTTGAGGATAATGATACTATAACCTTTGTCAAACACTAATACAAATCTAGCCCATGTAAAAATTATGGAACTTAGGGCAGTTTATTCCTTATTTCTGTCATGATATGAGCAGTAATTTAAATTTTCGGGTCAAACGGGTCAACCCATGAACGAGTCGGGTTTGACCCTAAAATTTCCGGGTCGATCGGGTTCGGCTCAAATCGGGTTTTTGGGTTGTGAAATCTGTGTCAGAACCCTAAAACTCGGGTCGGGTTTCTGGGTCGGGTCGAATTTTGACAGGTCTAGGTACACTCCATAAGGTGCACATAAAGACACCTAACCATTTGCTTTGTTATCATATTCATCCTCCCTCTCCGCAAATCCTAATATAGGGTGGTCTTACAAACTGCTCTAAATATAGCTGATGATATTTTTGATCAATAAATCATACCTTTAAACCAAAAAGTGATACTTTTCAAACAATATCGTATACTTATAGACTAAAAATTGATTTTCTTAACCTTCTTAAATGAACCACTACATAATACCGTCCCATGCAGGATGGGTTGCTCCTTTGGTACTATATTATGTAACTTGTTTATATAGATATCGTAAGAGTACATATCATCTCATCATTAATCCTTAAGTGAAATTCCACTTGGTACCCCTATACTTTTGACTTTTCCTTGGTAGCCAAAGCCTTTTTGCTAATTTAGATTGTGCCCCTGTGGTTTTAGAAAAATGAACTCCATGACCAAAATATGGATTTTCCATTATGTTTTTCTATCAATTGATGACATGGCGCTATTTGTACTTCCCAAATATTTTTTTAAAAAAAAAAAAAAAAAAAAAAAAGAAACCTTGAAAAACACACAAAATTTTCCAAAATCACTACAAAGAGGATGGATGTTTGTTTTTAGAGATGAAAGAAAAATAGAGGGAAAAATCTAAAACAAATGTAATTTCGTCTCATCATTGGTCCGGTAACCATTAAAAATCGTTTAAATTCATAACCTAGCGCCACATCACCAATTAATGGAAAAACTTGACAAAAAACTCATAATTTGGTCACGAAGTTCAATTTTCCAAAACCACAAGAGCACCATATGGATTAGCAAAAAAGTTTTGGATACCAATTGGAAAAGTCGAAAGTACAGGGGTACCAAGTGGAAATTCCCTTAATCCTTTCATTTACTTGTCATTTAATTTTTCTCAATACCTGGTTAAATAGAGGAAGATCAAACCTGCTGAAGCTTTATTTCGTTTATGGTTTCTTACTTTCTTTCAGATGCTTTGCCATTCATGGCGTACATCCTCTGCTTCTGTTGTTTCAAATTCCAATATTAAAGACGGCTTGGATTATCCTCAATGGTGGACTATTTTACAAATAAAATGTCGACCATAGATAATCCCCGTGGGGCCCGCAAGGAACACAGCCTGAACAGTCTTTCGTGAGGGTTCATGTTGATCGACAACAATTCATAGGTCTCATAGTGGATTATAATCGCGGTCTCGATGGCTTTGGCCGTCGGGTTTTAGACCTTCACTTCCTTAACCCGACCCATCCAGCTCATAATACAAAGTGCGGCATCTTGGATCGAGGTAATGTGATGGATCATCTCCATGATGTTGAACGCGATTATGATCTCCAACTTGTGGATCTTGATGGTTGGATTTCGCATCGAGGTTAGTTTTTTATACTTCTGTTTGTCACTTTTGATAAATTAGGAAAACGTAAGTACAGGTTGTTACATGACTTAGAGAGGGTATACCCCCGTGCCTTCTTAAACTAAATCATTATTATATTGAAGTTGATCAAAACTAATAGGAAAATTTGATGCTAGTAATCCAACTTTTTGGCAGTCAGTTTTTGATGAGTATACATCACTACATGTAACCAAAATTTGAACTTTCGACTATGGGTAGTTCACAAAAAAATTTATTTCCATATTTCTCCATTTGTTGTTAGTGTTTATTTATTCAAATGTTTTTATCCCGTTTCAGCAACGAGACCGAAGATTTGTCCGAGAAGATAAAATCTAGGTTTAATCACTGTGCCGATGCCTTGAGCACCCGATATCATTGGGAGACATGGAAAAAGCTTGGGATGATAATACTTGATCCATTCCTCTCCTAATCTGCCCTCCATGTCGGAGGTGGAGACTTTAACACCTCATAACTCCTGGGAGCGTGTTGGTCGGTGAACCTTGATCATCCATTACATCACACCACCACTTTTGAGATATAGGGGTTCCTATACAGTAAGAAAATTGAAGTAGGAATTGGAAAAGGGAACATGAATGGGCATTAATGAAGAATTTATAACTAAGAAACTTCATCTAATGATAGTATCCTAGCCCATTTTGGAAAGGATGATTATTAGAAGTTGTACAGTTGTAAATCTGAGAGCTCAGGACCCTTGCTTAGTGATGAATTATGACTTACTTCCTTATACTATCTAATAGAAATACTTAGAGTCAAAAAGCATGTGCAAATCATGCACTTGTATTAGGACGGTGAAAATAAGGCCTAAGTAGTAGCCTTATATTGTTGAAGTAAATTTGTCAAAGATATGTATTTGCCTTTTGACAAAGAAGGCCAAGCATTAAATGCTTGGGAAGTACATGTGCCTATAAAAGCCATGTATGCACGGCAAATGAATAACACAAGCAATAAGTTATTACCTACTACTACTATTTCTTTCAATAATTCTTTTCCTTTCCTTCAGTAGCTATAAGTTATAGTTACTTCATGAAATTCTTCCGCTCAAATAATTTTTAGTACCATTTACTAGTTTTTTAATTTAGTACAATTCAACCCGTACTATGTACTAAATATCCAACACTTAGTTTATAAAGTGAGGCCTATATATTGTAATGGAAATTTTTTTTGCCCCTCTTTTATTTTCTCTCTTCATGCTAAATGTTTAGATAAAATTTATGTAATGCTATTATCCTAACCCATATTGCAATGCATTTTTTTTCCTATTGATTTTCTTTGACTTTATATTTCTCGTTTTATTGTATTAATGGATAAAAAAATTCAGTAACATAGAAAAACAAACATTCACTTAAAAAAATTAAAATCAAAACTAATTTTTAAAAAATTAGAAAAAAGAAAGGACTAAAAATTCGAGAGTTTATCAAAATAAATAGTTAAGGGTAGTAAAAATATAAGAAATTTATGCTCAACAACCGTTTTCAACCACATTCATCCCACCTTCATTCAAATCACCGTCGAAATATAAACCCAAGCATCACAAATTAAACACAAACCTAAGTACCACAAACCCAAACACTAATTGCTCACACAAGCTCAAGCACTCATCATCATCCTCTAAGGATCAAGATCTTGCCAATATCATACTCAAACCAAAGGTGTTCTAATCCAAGGAGCTATCCCAAGGCACATCAATTGGGTGACAATCTCTCCTAATCTCTTTCTCTAATTCTTTTTCTATTTCATTTCTATTTTGACATTATCTTTGTAATCATCATGATTAGCTTTTAAATTAATATTCATCATGTGATTTATTGGCTTGATTCATTGAGATTTAAATGAATGTGGCATGAAACGAATCTCATGTTCACTTGGCTAAACATCACCTAATAAATCATGCGTAACTAATTTATTTCCAAAGTATGAAACTTGGTTAAACACGTCCTAAATGAAATCAATGCACCAGTAGCTTGAGATTCACCACATTGATTTCATTCATGAATATAGGCTCTAAATGAGGTCGATTCATTTAATTAAACCCATTCATGACCTTGACTCATTCATGAGCATCAATACTGACCACCTTCACTTAGAAATGCTTAAATATTGAACCTCATGTGACTGCAATGACTTAAGTTTTGATCCATTCGAGTAGAGCCATTGTCACCAACAGGCTATTTGGCTTCCAACTAATTCTACACCCCGAATTCAAGTCTATTTCATTGGGCATTTGAAGTCATTCCCCATTTGGAAATGGGGTGCAAATTGGCGTTAACATGACATCTTCCTAAATCTTTGTGTTAATCACCTTTTCAAAACGGTTTCATGTTTTCCTAAAATATGGTGGCGACTTCTCTACTTTTGCACACACATGAACATTCTCCCCATCGCACTCAAAAAACGAATATCGCAAAAGCAAAAGACGCATTTTAGCCAAAAAGGCAATCTTCTCATTCTTTTTTTTTTTCATTTTTTTTTTTTTTTTTTTTTTTTGAGGATTTTTCCCGATCCTCACACCTCTCTTATTCAATTTCCATTGCGAAAAATGAGGGACATTAAGGACAACCTCTGCCCAATTTGGAAGTAATTGGTCATTCGACACCTTGAGGACCTCAGCCACAAGGTCCGGGTTGACTTGACGGATCTTACCTAAGATCAACAATCACCTCAGGTCCCCACTTCCTGTGCTTCCTGAAATAATCACTAGGGGCAATTGGGGACAATATCTGCGCAATTTAGAATCTGATGGGGGTTTGGGGTGGAAGGGATTTAGCCCCTTTTGGGCATCTGGGTCCCAATTGATTAGGCCAAAATTTGTAGGTTGTTCAAAACTGGGGGATTTAGGGCTTAAGGAATTGCGGGGTTAGGGTTTGGCGATTGGAGACGAGACCACCATTGTAACAACCGTAAATTTTAAGTACCTTTATTAATCTTAAACTAATCTGTTAATCTTATTTAGACTCTAATTAATTTTTAATTATTTATAAGCTAAGAAATTTAATTAAAAATAAGCTATTACTATTCCGTTAGACATTAGACTTAAACTAAACTAGACTAGAACTTAACCCGTGACTAATTAAAAGTTACTAGAGTATGATTAAATACAACTAGAACCCAACTTGAGTCAAATTAGCTTATAACTATCAATCTAAAAATACCAATTAGATTAAATTATCAATTAGAAATAACCCATAGTCACTTATAGGCTAATTTGCCAAATTCTTATTGGTTGTCACCTTT
>BSSO01008104.1:0-10410 GCA_030267885.1 Mesembryanthemum crystallinum | reverse complement strand
TAAGAACGGAGGGAGTATGATAGATTATAGATTATGTGACTTATGTTTTTTTGTTTGGGTTTGTTTATCAGGGAATGTCAGTGCTAACACTAGCAGTTTCACTCCCTGGGCTGAGACCACCCTCTTGCAATGTAGCCCAAATTAGTAACTGCAAAAAAGCCTCAACACTCCAACTGGCTGTGTTCTATGGTGCACTCTACACACTAGCAATTGGAACTGGAGGGACCAAGCCCAATATCTCGACTATCGGGGCGGACCAATTCGATGATTTTGAGCCCAAAGAGAAGGCCCACAAACTCTCATTCTTTAACTGGTGGATGTTCAGCATATTCTTTGGAACCCTCTTTGCCAACACAATCTTGGTGTACATCCAAGACAATGTGGGTTGGGCACTCGGATACGGGCTCCCGACAATTGGGCTGGCCATATCCTGAAAGTTTTTCATGAAATCAGCAGCTGCAATAGAGGGGAGAGAGAGAGAGAGAGAGAGAGAGAGAGAATTTTAGGGATTGTATTAATGATGCTCTATATTTTTTCTGTACAATAGCTAACAANACAATAGCTAACAAAAGAAAAGGCTTATATACAACTCTCTACAGTAACAGAATGTAACTATCTAAAATCTAATTTGCTAACCACTTATAACAATAATCAGTTTATGTACATAACGAGATCATATTACCAACATATCCATATCCATCTTCCTAGCTGGAACACCTTTTTATAGGCATAAGTTGCCTAAAGGGAGTGCCTTCACAAAAATAGCTAAGGTCATTGTGGCTGCCCTTAAGAAGAGGAATCTACCTATTCCTAATGACCCTAAGCAACTTTATGAGCTTGAAATGGATGACTACACCAAGAATGGCAAGTTCAGAATTGAGCTCACTCCTTCCTTGAGGTTATCATCAATAACTATGCATATCAAATTCTCTATCCATATGTGCAAAATATTAACAAAATCTTACTGCATTACAATGTGATAACTTACAATTTTCTTTGTATGTAGATTTCTTAATAAAGCTGCAGTGATCACTATTTCAAAAGATCCTTGGGAGCTATGCTCAGTAACTCAGGTGGAGGAGACAAAGCAAATGCTGAAGATGATACCGATCCTGATTGCTACGTTTGTCCCTAGTATCATGTTGGCACAAGTAAACACCCTTTTCGTCAAGCAAGGCACCACTCTCAACAGGAGCATTGGCAAATTCCACATTCCTCCGGCTAGCTTGATCGGGTTGACAACAACCTCCATGCTCGTGTTTCTCGTGTTGTATGACAAGATCTTTGTGAAGGTCATGAAGAGATTGACAAAGAATCCAAGAGGGATCACTTTGCTTCAACGAATGGGCATTGGTCTAGTTCTTCACATACTTATCATGTCCATTTCATGTATAGTTGAGATGAAGAGACTAAGTGTTGCAAAGGAAAGTGGTGTGATTGAGAGTGGTGCACAAGTTCCCTTAACCATCTTTATTTTGCTGCCTCAGTTTGTTCTTATGGGCATAGCGGATGCGTTCCTTGAGACCGCCAAGATTGAGTTCTTCTATGACCAAGCTCCTGAGGGAATGAAGAGTCTTGGAACTTCTTATTCTTGCACTACTATTGGGCTTGGAAATTTTCTAAGTAGCTTCCTTTTATCAACTGTTTCTCATCTCACTGCAGAGCATGGTCACCATGGATGGATTTTGAACAACCTAAATGCTTCTCGACTTGACTACTACTATGGATTTTTCGCGATGCTCAACGTGGTGAATTTCATCTATTTCTTCTTTGTAGCAAAGAAGTATGTTTACAAGGCTGAAGTTTCGGACTCGATGAATATGCTTAGAGATGAATTGCAGAGATAATATTCAAGAATGGTACTACTAATTAGTTTGGGATGTTGAAGATTTTTTTTTTTTTTTTTTTTTTTAATGGGATGCTGAAGAAGATGTAAACAAAATGGGAGGATGATTGGGGAAGTGTATATAGAAAGAGTAATGAAAACAACTTATCTACTTGACTGAGGTCTTCCATTCAACGAATGCACTTATATACTACCTCCGTTCTTTATTTAAGATGACACTTTGCTATTTTGTGTATTCCATATTTTGGCAAAGTTTAACAATGATACTCCTTATTTGGGCAAATTTTAACAATGCAATGACCTTTATATCAAATTGATAATGTGTTTTATATTCTTATATTTAAAAAAAGGTAAAATGGGAAAAATACCCTCTTTTATCTCTCCTAAAATACTGTGCCAAATATTAACTGTTATCTTGTTTAAAGAACGGAGGGAGTATGATTTAGTTATCGCAGGTGGTTGAGTTTTTACCATTCACAATGACAAAGAAAATGTAAATGAAGTGCTTCTTTATTGGTCCAACATTTTTCTTTCTTTTTTTTTTTTTTTTCGAGCTTTTGTTTCCTTTTTTCAAATTGCAACGGAGCCATAAAGATTGATGGAAAAAGTATAATAGATAAATCACTTGCTCTGATGGCAGTCATTTTTCATCCTAATCCACCTACTATTGAAAATATCTAATGTCCAGTAACAATGAGTCTCACCAAACACAAGGAAAACAACCAAAAAGGAAAAAAAAAAAAAAAAAAGAAAAGAAAAGGAGTAGCAAAAATTAAGTACAATAATGCCCTCTAAGCCCCAGCAGGATGGATCATATGATATAGTCGTACATAGAGTATTTAACATATTGATAAAGAAACTTTTTGTTACTTTAAATTTGTACAGTTGAATCTCCTTGACAAATTAAATTGTCCTGCAAAAACCATTTCTATTCTGTAATGCTTTAAAAATCCCACTGTGCTATGGCATCATAATCCCCCAAAATTACAAACGAACACTCTTTGCTTCAAGCTATAAATATAAATATAGACATGGCCACTATATCATTATCTTCTCTTTGGTAACTGGAATGTCCTTTTCAAGAACAGATTCGCTGCCCGGTCATTCCTATGGCACAATACTCTGAGTATCGTGTTAGGATCCGACCTGTTCCACCTCCCTGTTGTTGGTGGCATGGGCAACTTCTTCCCAGCTCCAGCCACCCCAATCCCGCTCTTCTCACAAGCCACGATGCTGAAATCCTCGACTAGCTGATCAGTCGATTGTCCCATCAGTTGAACCACACCTTCCACTACCTCAGCCTCCTTTTCGACCTCATCCTCCGCTATTAGCCCTACCCCACTGGTGCAGAAAACCCGTTTCAAACTCTCGAAATCCTCCTCGATCATCTCATAGTCCGACCTTGAAAAGGTTCGGGTACTCCCTCCCGCGAGCAATACCATTAGGTAAGCCTCGAATGCTGCCTTCATTACCTCCTTCACTGCCACCGGTTGGGCGTGATCGATCAGGATTGCCCCTAGGAGAGTGAGGTTTTGTTTGAGAATGCGCAAGGCAGGCCTAATTCTTGAATTGGAGACGCTGAACACGTAGAGGCTCTCGTAGAGCACAGAGTTGGAATCCAAGAAGATTAGACGGTAGGCTGACACCTCAGCAACGTGCTGGATGGCACCCTGCATTGAGGCACGGGCAAGCTCAAAATACGTGGTGGAGTTTCCCAGGTTTCTCCGACTGTTTGGGTAGCGTTTTTGGGTTGCAGGGTTGACTCGTGGGGAGAGAGCAAGGGTCTTGTCTAGGGAATTGAGGTGAGAGAGAAGATAGTGCAAGGTGTTGAGGCGGATGTAAAGGCGTTGCGTCCCACGGCTTGTTGATGGACGTGCATGGTGACCGTCAATAGCAGCCATGTAGTGGTGCAGCTCCTGCATACCAACGTTGCAGCCCGCTCTTTTCCAAAGCTTGACAAACCTCGAGTCCCGATTACATCTGGTTAGAGGAGGGAGAGTTGGGATATAGCTCTGCTTTGTTCCTGCATCAAAATATCAAGCATTTCACCTATTTTGTTACTAAAATCGTGTTTGTTGTAAACTTGATCTATAATTTAGGGAGCATGTAAATCTGTTGAATTTAAGAAGCATCACATTTGATGGACAAATGCAAGGGTATTATTGAACATGAATAGATAAGAACTAGCACTTACCACAAGAAGCAACAAAGCTAGAATATTCTCGGATTACACGCTCCAAACCATCCGCTAGATCTTGAACTAAATCATCAGAGAGTCCTATAGGAATCTCAAAGAAGTCGTCAATAGTTTGCTTGGCTATCTTCATTAGTTCCACTGCTGATTGAGCGAATGGCTCTGCTTTAGATTTTGGGTTCCATGTCTGAAATATGATTGTTGATATTCACAATTTTAATGCCGCTTAATAATACCATTATGTGAAATGATAACATGAAAGTTTTCACAAAACTTAAACAGACTGAACTGTACTTACTTCGGTTTCCCTAGCTCTTTGAACACAATCTCTTCCCTTTCGTAGCCTCTCCTCGATCCACTTCCTAAGAAGCCTTAAAATGATAGAGTCGACTTCATAAGGGACCATCTCTCTAACAATGGATTTCCCACCGTCTTCACATTCAACAGTGTCCTCGACCACCATCTGCACCAAAATCTTTTCAAGTCTTCCTGCTCTATGGAGCACACTGATCGTCTCTGTTGAGAGCATGCATACCCCAGCTAAATATTGCTGCAACACAGCTCCATAACAGTTGTGCAACGTCACAGCTGCTATTGCGGCTGATACTGGGTGCCACCTCTTCAAAGTGTTGCTGTAGTTTTCCTTCTCTTTTGCAGCCAATTCTTCAGTTCCCTGAGCTAGATCTGTAAGAGCTTCACTCACCTCTTTTTCTCCTTCTAGTTGCATACTGGCTATATTCATGCTTTCTGCCATCTAAAGCATGAGAAATCATGTTAGAGTGAGAAGAAAATGCCAATTCTGATTCTCTCTTGGGTACCTGTGGCACTAATAGTACTGTCTGATTTACCAAGCATACTCTCCAAACTGGCTCCAAAACATAGAATATGAGTTAACCCAAAAACTAGAAAAAAAACCCAGCAATCTTGAATAGATGACCAGGAATAAGAACCCCAGTATTGAACCCTATCTGGATGAGTCGCGATTTTGGGATTGTAAAGAACATTTAGACTATGATTAAACCACTATGACCGACCTAACATGATTAGTAACCTAAGACATGAACCAAGATAGATCAGAGACAAATACTATTAGAATGTATATAGATATTTACTCCATAAAATTCATTCTCATGGGTTTCCAAGATCCTGTTTACAGGTCCCCTCAGAATTGCTATAGAGGTTTCCAGGATACAGGAAAAGGGAAACCTATTCAGAATATAGCACAACATATGCATAGTGTTATAGAGCAAAACACCTGCGGAAGTCCATGTGTTGTATATAAGTATAAATCCAAATCCATTTACCTTGGCGAATACATTCCTCAAAGAGGAACGGATGTAATAATCAACCCGATTCCCAGATAGCTCATGTGTTTCCGTCTTCTCTTCTCCTTGTTCACGCCTAGCCGCTATGGTGGCAGCAACGTCTTCATCCAAGATCTTCCTCGCCTGCAACACTAGAGGGAGTAGATTCTCCATTACCCCAGCATTGCCCCTGGGGAATGCAGCATGATAATTCAGCAGTTTTTTTTCTGCCCACCCAATGATGGAGCTCAGAACAGAAGCTAAGGTCTTAACATATATTCCATCTCTATCTCCCGGCCTCTTAGCATCATTCGCCACCTCAACCAGCATAGTCAATGAAGCACACAGAAGGTCTGGTTCGATCTGGCCCGTGAGAACGTACTGCTGGAAGAGCACCCAAGTGAAGCACACGTTGTGGAGCGGTCTGTTTATTCCAAGTGTGGTCCACGTCTTCTTCATTAGTTCCATTAGCTCATCAACCTCATCCAAAACAGCAGTCTCGTCCTTGAGGTCGAAAATTGATTGAAGCAGTGCCACATAGAGGTGAATGTTTAGTGGGTTCCCGTCAGCCCAGTGACATACATCTGTGGCATTGCCATGAGCCCCACGCCAAGCAAGGGAAAGAATGCAATTGCAGAGCTGCTTCATGGTCTCCGAGTTCTTCCCGGTGTCAATGGGCTTGTCTTCATTGGCCCGCATGATTTCCCGGAGCTTGACAGCAAAGGAGTTGGGCTGCTCAAGCGGGATTGATGGGTGGAGGACCAGCCCGGTCTCGAGGATTTTTAGCTGCCGTTTTTGCCAGAAATGGTACTCGGCATGGTCACGGAATTCAGATGGCTTCAAGTGACGGAGGAGCTCAAGAGGGAGGATTATCGTCTCTGCTCGCCTACCCATCTATAGCAAATCAAAGAAAAGTTTTTTAGATTCAAAGATTTATGGATATTTTCATGCTAAGACAACAGACTTATAATGCCTTCTCACCAATCTGTTACAAATTTGGTAGCAATATCGCCGATATGACATAATCTAAAAGAGCATAGTTATATTGATCTTTCCGGTTTGATTGGTGTATCATGTATGGTTTTCATGTTTTCAAATCTCTGATTTAATGTCTCAGTTTTATCTCTCCCCTATTTTTTCCCACCTCGTTTCTTTATTTTCACCTTGTGCATTATATAGAAGATTTTTGTAATGCCAAGGTAAGCCTACGTAGTATCGCCTGTCAGAGTATCAGGTTGTCCATGTTCCATAACTTAACTCCATGGTTGATTTCTATCCAAAGGGAGAAAAAAAAAAAAGACAAAAAATGAAGAAGAAAGGACCTATCACAATTGCAAGAAGACTTGTGTGCACTCTGCACAAATAGAGCATAAGAAAGGCAAAACAAAAGACCAGATTAAAAGACTGCCACCAGGGGAAGCAAAAGAGACACTTCCATCATTTTCAACCCCATAGAAGCACAATATTTGCACATCCAATCTTCTTAAAAACAATATATCACCCCCTCAAAAAAAAAAAAAAAAAAAACAATATCTCATGGAAAAAATCAATATCACACAAACACACCACATAAGAAACACTTGTGTGTTATTATTATTTTGACATGTCTAGAACAAGACGGGCATAAACTTGATATTAATGATATCAACTTTCTGGCATATGTAACTCATGTCTCTTCTAAGGAAGGAAGGAATATGAAGCAATCCATATCATCATGCTAAACATTAACAAGGGAGAAATTAAACTACAGAGGAATGTATGATTGACAATGATAAATGAATGAATATGAATGTTTATCATCATGCCCATGCCCATGCCCATGTACGTACTTGGCCAACAAGAGTTCTCATGAGAGTCTTACGGAGCCTATTATCGCTCTGCTCTGTCACCCTCATCTGCACCCTCATGATCTCGGCTGACGTTAGTGGCCTCCGGGATGATCGGCCTGGCACCGTGAACGAAACTCCCGGGCTTCCCCCATGCCCGGTATGCCCATATGCGACATGCCCATTGGGGGATGATGGACCGCCCCCAAAGCTGGTGGAGCCTAACCCTCCGCCAAGGGATGATCTTCTAGATGGCATCCGCTTGAGAGTTCTCAACCCCAATGCTCTCTTTATCCTGCTGTTGGTTACCATCCCCACCCCGTTCCCAATCCCCCGCCCTGAACCCGGTGAGCCTGGTGACCCAGACCCAGTGTTGGAATCCCCATGATGATCGTGCGAAGAATAGAATGCCAAGGCATTCCTCCCACCAAATCCCGGGGATGACCTACAGGATGTGAAGAACACCTCATAGGCTGTCTCCCGAATGTCATCACGGTCAATCCCCTCGAGCTTTCCAAAGGGCCATGAGAGGTCTGGGTCAGGCTCATGGTCTGGAGCCGAACCCACTGCCCGTGGTGTGCACACATTATTGGAACATGACGATCCTAGATGACAAGATAGCTGCGTGTGGGAGTCACGACGGCTGTGAATGCCCATTAATTATCTGAGATGATTAATGGGTTGAAATTTGGGGGGGTGGTGGTGGTGGTGATGGACTCCGGCAAAGATTTTACGTTAGCAATCCAGCGGGACAGAAGAGGAAGAGAAGATGGGGCATTCTCTTAAAAAAAAAAAGAGAGAGAAATGGTTGGGCTGTTAATTATTGGGATAATGACAACAACCAGTTTTGCAAAAGGACATAGAAAAATAACATAGTAACAAGATTGGAGGAGTTGGAAGAGAGATGAGAGAGACAAAGGTGAGTGTTGTTGGTTAATTTAGGCCAACGCAGTTTTTGCGAAGAAAACGAGAAGAAATAAAGGGTACGCGGTGTGGGATGAATGCATAGATAGCAAATTCATATGCAGGTCTTCTCCTTGAAAATAGGATGATCTATCAAACGGTTTTTATTTTATGCTTTCGATCAGTTACATGTAGTAATAATATTCTGTTTTCAACAACTAATAGAATGGTTCAGCTAGTAATTGTCATACACTAATTAGTGTATGTGGCATCAATACATGATTCGGTAATCTTCAAAGATGCATGCATGATTCTTTTGGAAGGAACTTAGGTTTTCAAGGAAGTTTAACTATTTGCATATTTTTGGATATTATGCATCACCACCTCCCCAACAAAACTGAGTCTATGTAATTAGCCCAAAGGTTTCATTCTCTAAAATAATTTAGCTCCTTTTTTTTTTTTTTCCCCCTATTCATATGTTACCTGTGTTATTATAATCTTCAAGTTATGTACTATTAAGGGATTTTATTTCTTCATAATATTGAAAAAGAACTATATATACAAAGAAACATTATTGAAAAATTCTTATCCAAGACCAACAATTTTTTTGGCGAGGAGGGTTTCTTATACCAAGTTCGTTTGGACATTTATCTATCGATCAAATAAATTAAGGAAAATAGTTATGTGCCTTTAATGGGCCACCTAAATGTGCAGCAAAATGGAAAAAAATTCCAACATAACTTATCCACTGGTACTAATATTACTCATTATGGTGAACCCTTGGGTGCCTCATGGGGTCACCTAACCAAATCACGTAAACTAAATTCCAAATTTTCTGCTTCCAAATGCTAAGATAAATTAGCTTTTATTATTAAAATTCCATAAACAACCGTTGAGCCGTTGTAGATGTATAAGTATACAGATATACATTATGAAATAGAACATACATTCAAATAAGTGAAACAGGCATTGTAATACCAACTGTATAAGACCAATTTGATTCATGTTGGGTTACCACACTCACCCGTTCCATGTAACTAATTTATCTATTCATTTTTCCTTTCCCTTGCAATTATTAGTAATCATTATTATGTATGTGGTCATGACTTTATTTAACAAAAAAAAAAAAAAAACATCATATGAAAAAGAGTATGAAATATTTTATGTAATTGGGAAAAAGAACTCTCCTTGTTTAGATGATGAATTTTTTTTGTTTGTTTTTTTTTTAAATCACAGTTCGAATTTTGAGCTTTGGACAGAGTGAATTGCAAAAAATATAAAATGGGTTTATTAGCATTAAAATGATTTGAAACAAGCCAACAATAAAAAATAAAAATACTTCAAAATGTTTTGCTTCCCTTTATTTTTAATAGACGAAAAAGATAAACACGTTAAGTTGTTTAAAAAAGCTAATTTTAGTTTACAAAAAAAACCCAAAATCCAACACACGGCTAACAAACAAATCATTTGCTTGCTTTTAATTAGAAAAACTAGTGTGCTCCCCGTGCGATGCACGGGCTGAACTTATTAGCTTTATATTTTATTAACTAAATGGTTACAATACAAATGTTGTGTTTTCGATTCATATAGTACCCTATTTTCTAGACCTGGCAGAATTTGACCCGACCTGAAAAAAATGGGTCATGAACACAACATTACGACCCGAAACCCGATAATGACCGAACCCGGATAACCCGAATATTTCTGGGTCAAGATCCGACCGAACCCGACCCGATCTACCCGTTGAGTCAAGCCTTTGTTGTATTTTTTTAAAATTTTATATTTTGTAATATAAAATATGTACTTTTATCGTTATATATTTGAAACTACAAACCTTCATATCATGTACATAAAATCACTTTTGAACCTTTTGTAGTTTGATATTTGATTAACTAATTGCTTATCTACTATTTACGTTATTGTGAACAATTATGTTCATAGTAGGATTGGTGTTATCTGTGCTACAAGTTTTGAATCGTTTAATTGAGATTAGAGCTGATCAAAAGCGGGCATGGGCATGAAACAAGCTAAGCTTGGCATGGTTTGTTTGGCCCGCCCATTGACTAAAGGCCGTGAAGCGAGCCTCTATAAATTCACGAAAATGTCTTGTCCATGTTCGTTCATTTTGCGGGTCGAACAAACGTGCCTCATGGGCCGAGCCTTCCTTTATCGGCTCACGTCGAGATAGTATAATTTATTTTTATATTTTTTGCATTATCATTGTTTAGTATAAGCCAATCCAAAACTAAGGTCGATTACAATTTTTATTTTTTCTTATTTTTTTGGGTATACACGGGTAGTAAATTCGCTTTAAAGGGGTGACAAAAAGATACCCTC
>BSSO01008103.1:0-10410 GCA_030267885.1 Mesembryanthemum crystallinum | reverse complement strand
AAATCTAGAGACAAGTCAAGCCAACAAATCACATGATGAATATTATCTAAGAGTTAATCATGATAATAAACATGTTGTGCAAAAATAGAAAAATAAATGAAAAATGATGGAAAAAAGATCGTCACCAAAGTAGTGTGCCCTCGGGATACCTCCTTGGATTAGAACACCTTTTGCTTGAGTACGATCTTGGCAAGATCTTAATCCTCGGAGGATGTAAAGTGGGTGCCTGAATGGTGTTTGATTTTGTGATGCTTGGATGATTTGTGGTGCTTGGGTGATTTGTGGTGCTTGAATGATTTGTGGTGCTTGGGTGTGATTTGTGGTGCTTAGGTGTGATTTGTGGTGCTTGGGTGAATGTTTGGATGAATAAGGTTGAAGATGGATGAAGGTGGAGATGATTTTTTTGGTGGAAGGTTGAAGGAGGATAGTGATGGAGGTAGATTAGGCTAGCTCTCTCTCCATTTAGGCATAGTAACCTTGATTTGGCCTTTTTATGATTATGTGGGGAGTTTCCTCTAATCAATTTGGCTTGCTTGGTCTCCCCTCTCCCCTCCCCCTTAAAATGAAGGTGGAATGGGGTTTATATAGTGGTAGGAAATGGAAAATGGAAGAAAAGGGCATGAGAGGGCTTGAAAGGGCATGAAAGGGCACGAAAGGGAGAAAACGGGCACGGAAATGCCTTGCCGAGCACTGGGAGACCGGTTAACCGGTCTTGAGACCGGGCAGTGGGAATATCGCCGAACCAGTGGCGCCATTTATCCCGGTCTCGCGTTCAAGTACATTTTAAGTACAATTGGGATACGGGGACCGTATTTTGACGCATGTGATTGGTCAAGATGATTTCCGGGAATATTCCGTGGGTCGCGGGTCGGGTTATGGACCCGTAGGGCCGGTTCAAGCTCGATTTTGGGCTGAAAACTTCAAATGCTCATAACTTTTGATCCGAGACTCTGATTTAAGATCCGTTTGAAGTTTTGGAAAGGTTAGAGCAAAGGCTACAAGATGAGAGGAAAATTTATGAGAGAGGAGCCAAGGTTGAGATCTTGCATTTGGTGTTCATCATTTCCAAGTCGGCTATTGTTATCGTCATCGGGTGGGGCGAGGACTTAAGAGACACCGATTAAGGTGTCTATAGTTACTGAATTCAGATCTTGATACAACAATGTTCTTTGTTTGATCTTAAGGCCGGAGGTGTCTTTTATACTTGGAATAACAAGCAGTTGTTGAAGGATAAGGTATACAGTAAGATTGATAGAGTGCTAATTAATGATGATTTGCTGGAGAACTTTGAGGACTCAAATTGTTACTTTTCTCCCTGAAGGAAACTTTGACCACTCACCTGCTATTGTTCAATGCTTCGCTTCTCTACACTACCAGAGGCCTTTTACCTACTTGAACATGTGGAGTTCTTCACCAGATCAGAGTTGTTGGAACAACACTATTACAAGGGTACCCATGTATACGGTGATAATGGAGCTTAAGATTCTGAAGAAGTCTCTTATGGAACTTAACGGGAACAATTTCTCTAATATAGAGAAAGTTGCAGATATTGCCTACTTGCACTTAATAGCTTGCTAGGAAGCCCTTCAAGCCAACCTATCTGATACAACTTTAGCAACACAACAAAAGCATGCTATGGAGGACTACAAGAAGAAGCAGGCTGCCAAATATGGCTTTCTCAAGCAGAGAGCTAAAGTTCACTGGCTGCAAGATGGAGATATGAACACAAATTTCTTTCAAGCAAGCATTAGAAGCATAAGAAACTTTAATAAGGTTCTTTTTTTTTTATCAAGGATATGAATGGTGCTCTTGTTGATCAACCTGCAACTATTACTGAAACTTTTATCCACTATTACAAAATACTGCTTGAATCTAGCTCACCCAGTTTGTCTCCTGCTAACACTCAAGTTGCGAGGCTTGGTCCTGTGCTCTCTAATGATCATTGTAAACTATTGATGGAACCATTTACTGCTACTGATGAAGTGAAGAATGCTATTTTCTCTATACCAAAAGACAAAGCCCTGGTCTAGAGGGGTATAGCAGTCAGTTTTTCAAAGATTCCTGGCAAGTAGTTGGTGAAGAAGTTACAACTGCCATTTTAAATTTATTCTCTTCTAGCAAATTAATCACCCTGCTGAACACAACCATTCTCACCATGGCCCCTAAAGTCTCTCATCCAACTTCAGTGACAAACTTTAGGCCAATAGCATGTTGCTTAGTCCTATACAAGGCTATCTCTAAGCTACTTTGCACCAGACTAAAAGAGTTCTTCCATTCATCATCTCTAAAACTCAAGGAGCATTTGAGGGGAGGCAAATGTACAGAACATTATGGTATGTCAAGACATACTCAAGCATTATAACAAAAAGAATATTAAACCTAGGTGTATGGTCAATGTTGACTTGAGGAAGGCTTATGACTCTATATCATGGAGTTTCTTAGAAGCTATGTTAGCTGCTCTAAATTTCCCTCCCCAATTCACTCAATGGTTGATGACTTGTGTCAAATCAACTAAGTGTACAATTTCTCTCAATGAGGGTCTTCATGGATACTTTGTTGGTGCTAAAGGGTTGAGGCAGGGAGATCCCCTCTCCTCCTTGATCTTTGTAGTTTGTATGGAGTGTCTATCTAGGATACTACATGTGGTGGGACCATAACCAGACTTTAAGTTCCATCCTATGTGCTCAGCTCTCTCTCTCAACCATATGATGTTTGCAGATGACCTGCTTATTATGTTATGCTCTGGTAATGTTCAATCAATAAATGCTCTTGTTGGTGGTTTTCTATCATTCTCTCAAGCTTCTGGGTTGCAAGCAAACAAGCAAAAGTCAGCTATATACATGGGCAATGTTGATAAGGAGACACAAGAGGTAATTACTCAATATTCTGGCTTCATGATTGGAGAATTGCCTTTTAGATACCTTGGGGATTGTATAGTTGACAAAATTTGTGCGAAGATCAAAACATGGGGATCAAGACACGTATCTTATGCTAATAGAACACAATTAGTTAGTGCTGTATTGATGTCTTTACACTCTTATTGGGCATCAATGTTTATATTGCCTAAAAGTGTGCTAGAAAAAATCACCTCTGCTTGTAGAAATTTTATCTGGTCTGGCACCATGCACGACACTAAATCCCCCCCCTGTGGCTTGGGACCTTGTATGCAATGGTAGAAATTATGGTGGTTTGAATGTAAAGAATTACTTCATGTGGAATTGTGCTGCTATGGGCAAGTATAAATGGTTCCTTGCCTCTAAAGCTGATGGCTTGTGGATCAAATGGGTCCATCATCTTAATCTGATTAACTCTGATTGAAAGAATCATCAACCCCAACTGGTGCTCGCTAGATCTGGAGAAAGCTCTGTCAAGTTAGAGATACTTTTCTTCTTGGATATAATGGCAATAGCTAGGCAGCTCAGCCTCACTACACTATCTCCAGTGGTTATAACTGGCTCAAAGGCCAAAGAAACAAAGTTTCATGGTAGAGATGGTTTGGTCAAGATGCAATGTGCCCAAGCATGCCTTTATCTACTAGGTTTTGATGAATGGAAGATTAAAGACAAGAGGCTGGTTGTATGCTCATAACATCTATGATACTGATATGTGTGTGCTCGGCAGCAACACAAATGAAACTCAGAGTCATTTACTTTTCTACTTCAGATTCAGCTCTAAATGTTTGCAACTATTCGTCAACTGGCTGCAAAATTCTCATCTTCCCACCACCTACAACAAAGCTGGGATCTAGATACATAGGAGGTATAAGGGGTCTATGTTTAAAAAAGGTGTGCTCCATGCTAGGGTACCTGCTCTCACATACTTGATCTGGCACTATAGAAACAAAGCTTTGTGGGAACAAATTGTAATCAGACATGAAGTCTTGTTTTAGCAACTCAAATTCTAGCTTAAGCATAGAATTGAAGGAATCATCCCTATGAAAACAGCTACAAGAGATAGAACTTGGTTTACAAACATTACTAGTTAATTCATTATGTTTGCTATATGGTCTGTAACATTTTGCCTCTTCTGAGTTTAGAACGACCCTTCCTAGAAGGTGTGTTCTAATTTCTTGTAGGGGTATGTCCCGAATTTCTTGTACATATTGCTTTTGGTAATTATATCTCTAACTATTACCTAAAAAAAAAATTAATAGAAGATAAACCCGTAACCGACATGATGGACATTTTCAACCACATGTATGAGAAAATATGAAATAAAAATTTTACAAGGAACTCTTGTTTAAACTAACCACATCATTGAAGAAGAATAGAAATGAAAAGCAATAAGTAAAGAAAACATGAACAATTTATGTTGGAGAACTTTTAGGGTAAGAGAAGGAAGTAAGGTTATTTCTGAAAGAAATATGTTTATACATAATTAATTTTTAAATACCCAGATATAGTTATGATTATGACTAGCAAAATGATGTATTAAAATAAGTATAGTGATAGTTATATAGTATAAAAGGACCATATATGGCAAAGTTGGACGTATAACTTTACACGAAAATTTTAACCTAATGCCTTGATGATTTGGCAGACCATGTATGTATGGTCTAATGTGGCACTTAGTCATTTATTGGCTTTGGCAGTTACATGTATTAAAGTAATTTGCTTTGGTACTTTCTGAGTAATTTGTTTTGGCAATATATGTGGTTATATGGCCTTATCAAATCACGGTTACATGGCTGTTACTACTAATGGATTAATGGCCATAGTTTTATTAGGTAAGTAATTTATCTTTTAGGTAGTTATTTCTTTTGGTTATTTTTTATTTTTTAACTAATTATTTGGCCAATGATTATCTAATAATAACTAAGTAACCTCTCTAACTACCTTGGACATGTGTTTATATATATGGCATATGTTTCTGAGAAATGGGTTCGGTTTTTCCAATATTTTTTTGTGCTAAGTTTGGCATAATTACTGCAAAAATTATGCTAGAAATACTAAAACACATTCACCATAAAACTCTTTAGTGATAGTCTTTGTAGGGCAAGCAAATTCTATATCGACTTCTTTGTATCCCAAAGTGAATTATGTGTAACCCACTTGGTCAGAAAGGGTCGAAATATCACTTCCAGAAAAGTGGTATCATGCCTAGAAGTATTTTGTATCCATCCTCTAAATTAATCTCCCATTGTATTAACAATTTAAAGGTGGAAGCCAAACTTTAAGGTTAAAATAAACTACAAAAGCAACACCTAGGAACTCATATCACAAAACTACAGTTTAGTCTATCCTACACTGACTGATCACATTTGTCAAGATATGCAGGCAAAGGTGACACCAGAAGAGGTCAAGCAATCCTTATTCTCTATTCCTGATGATAAAGCACCAGGTATGGATGGTTTCACATCCTATTTCTTTAAGAAAGCTTGGCATATAGTTGGCAATGATGTGGCTGTTGTACAAGACTTCTTCAAGTCTAACAAATTGATTACACAACTAAACTCTACCCTGGTCACCGTCATTCCCAAATGTGATACTCCTAATAATGTCACAAAATTCCGCCCCATATCTTGTTGCTCTGTTATGTACAAAACCATCACAAAAATTCTCACTAATAGACTCCAACCTGCACTTCAACATCTCATAGGGAGGGAACAAGGGGCTTTTGTAAAGGGGAGAAACTTGTTTGATCATGTCCTGCTCTCTCATGAATTAGTTAAACACTATAATAGAACTGGCATATCACCTAGAGCTATGGTGAAATTAGATATCCAAAAAGCCTATGATTCACTGGACTGGGGTTTCTTACATAGAGTGCTGCTTGCTTTTGGTTTTCCTGTACAGTTTTGTGGTTGGATTATGATTTGTGTTAAGTCTTCTATGTACTCACTGAATGTTAATGGAGCTGTGGAGGGCTATTTTCATGGAGCTAGAGGAGTTAGGCAGGGTGACCCAATGAGCCCCTATCTCTTTGTTTTGTGTATGGAAGCTCTATTGAGGAAATTGAGAAAAGTCAGAGAGGATCCAGAATTCAATGATCACCCTAAATGCTCCAGAATCTAGTTGAATCATCTCCTATTTGCTGATGATCTACTAATTTTTAGTAGAGGTGACCTGTACTCTGTGAGGGCTATTGTGGATTGCTTTAATTCCTTTGCCTCCACGTTAGGTCTTCAAGCAAACAATATGAAGACCTGTATATACTTTGGTGGAGTGCAGTCACATGTGAAGAGAGATATTTTGGTTGCCACTGAATTTACCGAGGGAAATTTCCCCTTCAGATATCTTGGTATTCCTCTCACCACCTCCAGATTGTCCATTGAGATGTGTCAACCTCTCATTAACAAAAGTAAAAAGAGGATACAGCACTGGAGCAACAAATATTTGAGCTATGCTGGCAAAGCACAACTTATCAATTCAGTAATTTTTGGCATCCACAATTTCTGGAGCTCTGTTTTTCCTATACCTCAATTTTGTATCAAACAAATTGAGAAATTATGCATGGACTTGTTCTGGAACAGAAATGAAGACCATCATAGGCTGGTATTCATGAGTTGGAGCAACATTTGCAAGCCTAAACATGAGGGGGGGCTTGGTATTAAAGAGATTCTCAGCTGGAATAGAGGGCTGCTCTGCAAAAATTTGTGGAAATTGGATACCCAGCAGGACACCTTGTGGGTAAAATGGGTACATGAATACTATTTGAAACACAAAAACCTCTGGCAAGTGAGTATGAAGCAGAATGATTCATGGGGATGGAAATAGCTCCTCCATATCAGAAACAATCTCATTGCACTGAATGGTTCAGCAATGACAGCAAAAATAGAGCTCAATAGCTGCCAGTCACACCAGAAGTTTGAAGAAAGTAAAGCCTATAATGCTATTAGAAGTAAAGATGACCATTGCAGATGGCAGAAGGTCCTATGGGAGCATCTCACGGTACCTAGACATGCCATTATATTGTGGCTTGCAGCTTACAACAAACTAGCCACAGTAGAGAACATGAGAAGAAGAGGGATGATAATCCCTTCTTGTTGCAGTCTATGTTATAGAGGGCCAGACTCAATCACACACCTGTACTTCAAGTGCCAGCTTACAGGCAGTATTTGGCCAACAATACTCATTTGGTTGGGCATAAATAGAAGAGCTCTAACCCTCCTTCATGAACTACACTGGTTTAAGAGGAGAGTCAAGGGAAAGGGATACCAAAGCAGGGTTAAGAGGGCAGCCTTAGCTGCAGTGATATATGAGATCTGGCGCGAGAGAAATGCAAGAATTTTTGGTACCCAGCAAAGAACAGTTCATCAGATTGTAAGAAATATTCAATTTCAGGTCTATGTGAGATATTATCATTTTGCAAATATTGATTAGTGACATTAGCTTGTAATCTAATACCTACCATGGGTATTTGACTATGTGATCTAGTAGCTCTATACCTCTTGTACTGATTGTAATTGTACTATAGGGGTTTTCCCTATAGTATGTCGTCCTGTTTGTACCAAAGGGTGTCAATTTGGCATCCTTTTGGGAGATGGAATTCAAGCTACCATTTTCCCAAAAAAACTAGGTAATGGTCATTTAATATGGAAATATCCCATTGAGGAACAAGAAGCACACAACGACATTGGAGTGAAGGACACTAAAAGTGGAGAAGAAGATAAGTTGGAGGAAAGTTTGCTTAACATATAGGCACACGATGGGTAAGCTTGTAAACATTATGTGAATTATAGTTGGTAATATAAATTTATGCCTACCTGTGCATACAACTTACTGTGAAACTAATATAAGCATGGTCTTCTTTTTTAAACTGTGAGAACCAGGACCCTTCCTACTCAAGAAAGTTCATTTTCGTTTTGCGTTGTCTCGCATTGCCATTTATCTTTTGAGTTTGCCTTTTCTTGTCATGACTTTTGCTCACTTTTATCTTTTGTTCAATTTTAGTTGAGGGGACTAAGTTCAAGCATGTGGAACATAGAGGAAGTCACCACCTCATTTTAGAAAAACATGGAACCATTTTGAAAAGGCTAAAACACAAACATCTTGGAAGATGTCATGTAAGAGCCGATTTATACCCCACTCTCGGATGGGGAAATGACTTCAAATGCCCAAAGAGATTTGAGTTCGGGGGTATAGTTACTAGTTGGAAGCAAACTAGCCCATTGGTGACAACGACCTCTACTCAAATGGATCAAAACTTTAGTCAAAACATTTACATGATAAGCATTCAATTGATTTAGCCCTTTTATATTTTGCTAAATTGGTTGTGCAAATATTATGATCATGCATTTTTGGTGGTCAGTTTGAGTGCTTAGGGACAAGACCAATTGAATGAATCGATTTCATCTAAAGCACATGTCCATGAACAAGATAAATCTGGTGAATCACAAGTGATTGGTGCATCAATCATATTTAGGACATACTTTGGCAAAGTTACATGCTCTTGGAAAGCGATAAATTAGTTAACCATTATTCACTTAATCTCGGTAATATTTTAGCCAAGTGTACATGGAATCCAATTTCATGCCAAGTTTATTTAGATCATGAAACAAACAAAATCAAGCCAACAAGCTACTTGATGGAGATTATTTATGAACTAATCACGATCAAAATCATATGTCAAAACACCCAACAAAAGGAAAAAGATGGGGTAGAAGTAGAGATGATCAAGATGATGAAAATTATGAAATAAAGAGAGTAGAAAGCAAAACCGATGGTAGATCGATCACACTCACGATAGCTACCTTGAATCGGAACCTCCTTGGATGAGCTTTCTCAAGCTTGAGATTCCAAGTCGATGATGACAATGGGGTTTAGTTAAGGTGTTAAGAGGCGTGTATTTACAGGTTTGTGTTTTGGAAAGTATTTAGGGAGGTGTTTTGTGGTGTATTTTGTGGTGGTGGAAGATTGTTTATGTGGTGGGGATAATGAAGAACTCTCAAGAATTCTCTCACTAGAATTCTTTCACTAATCTCTTTGCTAATTGTCTCTCAAGCTCTCCAAAATCCAACCTCATTGAATCAAGGAGATCAAGAGTATTTATAGAGTATAAACCTTCATCATTAAGAATTCCCAAACGTCAGGGGGCTGGACACGCGACCACTGAGCGTTGAGCTCAGCACGCTGGCTCAAAGGTTAACCATCGAGCTCAGCGCTCTAGCGCGAAGCCTCTGCGGTTGACGCGGACCTCAGAGCTACGCGTAGTGGCGCAATTTTAGTGCTCCGGCCCAGAACGCGGTCCATTTTAGGCGCCTGTTCATATTTCACACATGGGGAGTCTTTTGAGCCAGAATTGGGCTTTACCCATGGGTTGCCGGTCGGCGTTTTAGGCCAAAAGTTTTGAGCGCTCATAACTTTTGCTCCGTACCTCGGATTTGGGATCCGTCATTTGGAAAGCCTGTGAGGTGGGCTATATTGCCACAATGAGAGTTATGGGTTACATTTTCTCGTGATCTCTTGCTATTGGAGGTTGGTCGTTTTCAAGTAGGTTATCTCTTTCATCCTTGGGCGAAGGGAGGACTAATGCGAGAGTTGTAGGGTGTCTACATAAAATTGTGGTGTCTTCTGGTTTGATTGCAAATTATATCTATCATTTTTTTGGAATACGAGCAATGGAAAATATTGTTCTAAGAGTTTAATGTGTTTTGGGGTTCTTATCTTGTATCTTACATATTTATCGAGATAAAATTAGCTAATCTCTTTGAAAGTAAAGAAGCTATACGAATATTTGAATGTACCACACCTACACTACTTTTTGTTTAAGTATAATGAAGTAAGAATATTTTATCCATTCTCTATGAAAATAGTCACAATAATGCCATGAAAATACTTCTATCACGTGTGATGATTGTGCAATATAATGAGTCATATATATGTGTTTAAAACATAGAATATTTGTATAAAGATAAATTTCACAACCATCTTTTGTGCCAAAATGAGGAAAATGGGTTTAGTTTTGCATACATGATATAGCAGATTAAGTGAAGCTGAAACTCACGTAGCTTTAAAGTCATGGAAAAGTACTATTACTCAAGTGTTAATCTACCATATGCAGCATGCTATATTATGTGGGTTATCTATTATAGTTCGTACTAACTATTATCTATCTGTGACTAGGACACATGTTGAAACTGAATGGGCAACTAGATCTTTCATGTTGAAGTAGTGGATTCATACGGGTAGAAAGTTATACACTATGTAACCATTAATGACATTGCAGGAAGATGGATAATGATTAGGAAACAAGCACAGCAGTAGAGAGAGAAAACAAACAAAAGCAATAAGCAAGGACATAGTAAGTAGGAGTCGTATTTGTGTGCCCAACGACCAGGAGATCAAGGATCAGATCCTAGGAGAAGCACACAATACGCCTTATTCAGTACACCCAGGAGGTGATAAGCTTTACAAAGACCTTCAATCATCGTTTTGGTGGAAAGGAATGAAGAAGGATGTAGCTGAGTTT
>BSSO01008102.1:0-10411 GCA_030267885.1 Mesembryanthemum crystallinum | reverse complement strand
ATCCCTAAATTGGAAAAAGTAGCCCTTGGGTTGGATCGTGTAACTATTAGATGTAAAAAGTTACCCTTAAATTGTTAAAAGTAACCCTTAAATAGGGAAAAGTAACCCCTGAGTTGAGCTGTCTAACGGTTAGACGGTTGCACAAGAGAGTTACTCTATAGATTTATAGGTGGAAGCTTTGTGCCTTGGGTTCTTGCTGCTATGGTTGAATATATACTTGCTTGGTACATCTGGTCAGCTGGTAGACACAAATGAGTATGAAGCATTGTCCCGTGTTTAATTTCTCCTTTCATAAAACAAGTCGGGTCCAGGCAGTCTGCATGTTGGATACACTTGTCTTAGCATAGCAAATAAACCATGTCCAACAGTAGAGCTTGTGCAGTTTCTTGACCCAAAAGTTCTCATGGACATCTTTTTTGGGTGGAAGTACAGTCTAAGTTACAGTAAGTAGTAGTGGTCATAGCTCCTGAGCTTTTACTTATCGGACAGCTACCCAGTATCTTTTATTCAGCTAAAGAGAGTATATTTATAAAGATAGCAACAGAGTATTAGTTTGCACAAATGTTAGAAACTTTTTGTTTCATAATTTCAGTTTACTACTTGTCCGGCATACTAAGATGTTTATTAGCCAGGACTCAGGAAAATTGAATGCCTTTGATAGACCAATGTTTTCTACTAGAGAAATGCTACAACCAGAAAGTAGAAAAGAATGAGTGAATCATGCTTCTGAAAGTGTCCAGTTCTTAGAGAATCAATGATTCCTCAAAGCTTTACTACATGCCAAAACTGTACTTGCAGCAATAATTTTGTGCTTGACAACCATGCACGAAGTATATGCCCCAGCAATTGCAACAAGAACAAATCCACCACAATGTCGACTAGGAAATGAATTCAATCACATTGTTATTTCTTACCCCACTAAACCTGTGGAAGGAGAGAGAATACACACACAGAAACACATATAGATGCGCCTACCTAAGGAAAAAGAAGGTATTCACCCTTTTCATTGTTGTGATTGAGAGGGCCACATAGATAATATCAGATGTGCTAATGAATTTTTAGCAGCTAATGAACAGGACTGGAATATTTTCCTCCACTTTGGGGAGACTTCTAATTTACCACGGACCTTAGATACATATATATAGATAGATGCAGTGGCATCATTGAGTTCTCTTGTTGTCTAATAATTGGTCAGTTTCCCAACTTTGTCTAGGTGCAACACTAACATGAGCTGGTGTATAGTCCTGCAAAAATTTACCAGCAAGACAAAAATCATTCCCTATACTTTTCTCACTCTGCTAGTTCAAATAATTGGCCCTTCTGGAGTTCCGTCTTCCCAGAAAGAAAATGAAAATGTACCTCCATCTTTGCGATCAGCTCTTCTGCGGAATCTGCCAAAATCACTATGTCCCTTGCTGTGCTCTCTATGAAACCTTCCTCAACTCCTTTATCAAATAATGCAAGCAAGCTGTTGAAGTACCCTCCTACATTCAACAACCCAACCTGTGTTCCCCAGTGGGCCGTGGGGAAATTTCGAGTCAAGACAAAAATCCAGATGAGAGGACTAGGAAAATTTGTTTTTTTTTTTTTNGATGAATAATAAAAGTAAAATTAATATCTTACTGGTTTTTCATGAATTCCCAACTGAGACCATGTTATCATTTCTAACATTTCTTCCATGGTTCCATAACCACCTTCAAAAAAAAAAAAAAAAGAAAGAAAGAAAGAAAGAAAAGAGCAAGTCAATGATTCTTTATATACAATAAACGAGCAAGAGAGTGGAGGAGGAATAGTTTTGGTGTATCTAAGTGTAGGATTGTTGTTCATCTACCAGGGAGAGCGATAAAAGCGTCAGCATGCTTTTCCATTTCTGACTTCCTCTGATGCATGTCTGCAACTATCTTCACTTCTCCATATGTTTCACCTAATATCTAGAGGGAGCAGTTAAGTTGAAGATCCTGTTAGATTGGTACATGTAGCAAATTTGATGATGGATATTCATATGTGTTGTTCTGTTCTACCTCATGTGGCAGGAGTGGTCTGGGAATTACGCTGAAAACAACCACATGAGACTTAATCATACCAGAATCTACGAAAATTTTACAAGAACTGTAGTGTTTATTATTTTGTCATTCATTCTTGATCCTGTAACCAGTTATAGAAGCATACCCGAGAACATGACATCCACCTTCAGATACAGCCTTGGAGATGATTCCCATAAGGCCTACACTTCCTCCTCCATAAACCAAACCGATTTGCCTTTGAGCCTTGAGAAGCCAGCCCATTTGACACAATCCGAAGAAAAAAAATTCACATATCAAATGAAAAGAGAGGAAACACTACAAGTTATACATGTACTGCTAAGAGTTGATGTACGTGAGGAATTACCAGCACTTTGCCAAGCTCAATAGCTGCATCACCAAATATGGTTTTGTATCCAGTTCTGCTGCCGCAAAATACACAAATCCTCTTAAATCTTCCCTTCTTTTCGCTTGTTGATGGAGTTACTTCTTCTCTCTCCATTGTTTCAAAATGACAAGGTAGGAAAAGCGGGAATAGAAATATATGTTTGTTATAAAACAGAGCAATTAAGCTGAGTTTTGTGAAAGAAGGATGTATTGTAAGTCGACACGCTTAGCTTTGATCTAGACTTCTCTTATCTGAAATGCCCCTCCTTGTCTGCTTTTTGATGGGGAGAGGAGGCCAACCTTTTAGTCCATCTCCATCTCCATCTCCGTCTCTCTTATTTCCTCTTCGATCATCATCTCTTGCACAAGTCCCACCCAGCTGTGTTGTGCTTCTGCTTCCTACTATGACTATCTACCACACTGGTACAAGTCTTTTTTACCCTCTACCTCAGTATTTGGATTCTTTACCACTTATTTGGAAACCCAGCTCTGTCTTTCTTTTCTTTTTTTCCCAATAATGAGGGGATTTGAGTTAGCTCTCTCTCTCACTAAGGTTTAATCTTTCCACGTTTAGCACAACTCTTATTTAACGAGTTGAGGATAGATATATATAAACTAGCAAGGCATACCAAACTTGGCTTTTCTGTCATTACATAGTCGTCATATTTGGGTTGGATTCTGGAGAAGATCCCTACTTGTTCTAATTCCAATTATTATGTTCCTTTTGTGTTTGACCAAGTAATTCTTTTTTGAACTTGTTTATAGTCTCTTTCTCTCAAGAAGTTTCTTATAGACGTGGCCAGTGGGTGAGGCAGTCATTACTCATTACCTCTGGTAAGCACTAGCACAGAGAGAAAGTTTTTGCTAAAATAATATAGATCCATGTACTGTAATGTAATGCAATGATGAGTGATTGAATGTGAAATGTCCCAATATTATTAAAAGAATAAAGAAGTTAAAGTATTCGATTGAGAAATGCATCTGGTCCTATGTATACTCAAAATACCAAACATGGTTATTCCAGGATTAGTAGTATAATCATAACTTTAATAATAAGGCGATCTTAAAATGTTTGCTGACAAAGTTATAGAAGAAGTCTGTCATATATGATATATATGCTTTTGATTTGTAGAGGAAAAGAAATACTCCGTACTGGAGTAGTTAGTACTACTACTCTTACAGTCTTACTCTATACGGAGTATCTTTTAAGTTGAAAATATCAGTATAAGTTTCTCGCGTTGAGGGAAGGGGTCCTTCTCCTTAGCTTGTGTTGTGAGTGGATAATGGATATCTTCTTCAGGCCCGGCCCCAAGGTGTTTGTGATCACTGATGAGAAATGAGAAATGAGTAAATGAGTAAATGTCAAAGTCTGTGGATGATGATGTTTTGTACTCCCCATCCCATAACAACAACACAGAGGGTATGCATGTATGTATGGCCTATGGCCTATGGCCTATGGGCCCCCAACTAACTCATACTCAGAGTAACTAGGTGGTCCTGCATAAATAATACTCCTGCTAGTAGGTTGTAGTATGGCCTCAAGGTTGCCAAACCACCCAAGTCATCTTTTCTGTTTTGTGTTCAACCTACATCTACATGTGTTAAATGACAATTACTTTCTTTCTTTCTTTCTTTGTCAAAAAAGGAAATCCTCCCTTTATTTCAAAAACATGTCATTTTTTGTTTTGTTCATCATCAACTTACTCCTTAATTTGCTTTTCCAACTGACTGTACTAAAAGTGCAGTATCAGTATGTGTCTGATCTTTAACTCACTGCTCCAATGGAACTAGATGGAGTAGTATTAAACTTGTGGCTGGGTGTAGTTTGATGCGTGATTAATAAAGGACTTTGATGCGTGATGTTAATAAGTTCTTAGCCTCTAAATTCTCATGTATAAGATCATCTCAAACCTAAATTTCAAGTTCAAGTTCCTAAATAATTGCTAGTCAGATCATGTGTGTACATGAGTAAGACTAATCTCTTCTTTGTTTCCAGTTTCGTAGAAGAGGTGGTGGAAGGTTCCTGTTCCCTTTATGATGATTGGTTGATTCAGTAATAGTAATAATAAAAGACTGAGTTAATATTTTGAGTTATGATTACTAAGTATCTTATTTGCTGTTGATTTTGATTTTCATATCCAGTCCTCTTAACCACGCACACACTGTACAGAGAAAAAGGGTAGTGGCAGGAACAGTAGGAGAGGGTGTACAAAGGTACATGGTACAACCCTGCTATAAGAATTAAGAGCGAGCATTTTTGTATGATGACTTTAATTTCCACAAGAAAGAAAAGAAAAAGAAAAATGTGTGCGACTGCGAGGATGAGTTGGCCTATTTCACCATCAAGGTTTCCTACGTGTAAGGAAGGCCTCATTCCAGTTTGTTGATTGGAAAATATCCCCTTCATGACTTATGAATCAATATGAGTCGATGTATGGCTTCTCTTCTCTTCTGTTTCATTCACAAACTTATCTTTGGTGCTTAGTTTATTGTAGGATCTGTCTCTTTGAAATTATCATGAGTAGTTTTGTAGAAAAATCAATGACCTACAAATCTTCTAACCCCCACTCCCTGAAATGTTCGATTTTGAGTTTTGTACAGTACGTATGTATATCTATGAATTGTAAACTCTTTTTCGAAAGAAATAATTCTGGCAATATAATCAAGCAAAATCATCTCTGAAATGTTGGCCAATGGTGAACAACTCAATCACTGGTAGTATATGTTAGAATATTTACACGAATACATTGAATATGAATATGATGATGATGAATAGAAAATACTAATACTAATACTATAGTTGGATCGGAAGAACAAGAACTATGATAGTAATGGATCATCAACCGGAAAGTTTTGGAAGCATTTGGGTGAAACCTTGCCTCTATTGTAAACTTTAACATTTTGGCAATCAGCCACGACTTGTTTGTGGCTTCCTCCGCCTCCTCCTCCTCCGCCTCCGCCTCCTTCTCTCACCAGATTGACATTATCAAGGACGATTCCCCCGCATCCATGCCTTTTGCTGCAATCCAATTTTATGGCTACTTGTGATGCACTTGTCCCTTTTATGTTTTTATATACCACATTCTTTACTTGCACTGCCGATTTCTGTTTTACCAAAGTGAATACTTAATTAATACTTATCAATACATCGAAAATAATGTACTTGTTGTCCTTCAATAATGGTGAGGTTGAGGATTCGGTTTCTATCAGAATTTGTGGATCCTCTCACTACCATAAAAAGAACGAAATTTACAAAAGCATTATGTAAATGGCCTACAATTATTACCATCTCTTGGCATGGGGTTTTCTGATCACAATAATGTTGATCGATGATGATTGGGTTGCTAACATTTCGCATTGTAATATTCTCAAATACAATATTTTTTGCGTATCCACGCCCTCCCTGCAAAAAATAATCATCAAATAATGCATGGTTTAAGATTTTCATTTTCATTTTCATTTTCATTTTCATTTTTAAAGTAAATGTATGGGTCAAATTTTGGAAGTTAAGTAAAAATTGAATGAGAATAGAAGATGCGTTGGATATCTATAGACTACCTAACTAAAAGATGATGAACTATTACTCATACCTGCCATGTCTTGATTCTTACTCCATTTGAGGTTCCTGAAAATGTTACCCTATTCACCAATACAGTTGAAACATGGGCTTTTGATCCTCCTTTTCCTAGGCTTCCAATGCTGATCCCACCAACAACATTTTTCAATTAATTAAATAAACAATTGAAGAAATAGTCAAAGTATATGTACTCATTAATTATAGTAATACACCAATTAAGTTGTTGACAAGTAGTGAAGATAATATGCGTGATAAAGAGCCTCACATCAAACAAAGTGAAGATTAATTAGATATGGTTTGGGCTGAAAATGAATGAAGTTGGTAAGAGTTTGAGTTTGAGTATGAACCTGATTCCATGCCCCGGTCCACATTTTATGTCTATTGCTTCAACATTCTTTGATCCACTCACTATTGATATGCAGTCATCACCTTCAACCATTCAAGTTCGTTTATCAATATTAGACCTTTCTCACAAATATTGCATTGCAATTCTCCTCATACAAATATTGCATTTTCCAGCTATATATTCATATTTTTGTTTGTTTGTTTGTTTGTTCGATCTTAACATGTTGAAATGTTAATGTAACTGAAAACTATCATATGTACTTGGTATATTACGTCACTCATGAATCCAACTACGTGTTTATATTTCAACAATTAACTTTTAATGGATATTGACTCATTAGATTTGCAAGTGACACGGGACAGATACTAAATCTATCTAATAATATTTCGCTTGTAGCATAGGTTATAAATTACTACGTATAATTTTATGTTTTTACACCATTTGACCCACAAGATGATCCTATATTAGGATTATTTGGTTGGAGTAGCTTGTCTATTTTGACTTTATTAATTTGCCCAAAAAAGGGTGGGATAAGGCCTATGGAGGATATCTAATGAACGTGGAAAATTGAAACTGAAATAACTTCTTTTGTAAGAAAGTTAATGGAGTTTTACCTACTGATTACGTCAACTCTTAAAATAGTGAAAAGTGACATTTTGAAACAGTAAATTTCCGAAATAAAAACTGATATTGTTCTTTAAGACCGACTAAGGTAGGGGTAGTCTTTTGGTTTACCTGTTCTTATGACAGATTTTGTAATTACAATATTTCTTGTTTGGGTAACATGAATACCATCCGTGTTAGGGCTATTTCCAGGTGCTTTTACCACCAAATTTGAAGCTCTCACACGGGAACATCTTTGAAAGGAGAGTTGCATTTGCTGTGCATTTCTTATCCTCAATCCATCTACTCTGAAATTCTTGCATCCAAGGAAAGTTACTGCCTACACAAACATCAATTATAACCCATCACAAACCACACCATAACTTCCTCCAAAGCAACTTATCTTATATATACACGATACGATTATAATTTGAGTTTAGGATCTAGATAATTAAATGAAAGTGAAAACATACCGTAGGTGCATGTTCACAGGGCTGCAGGGAAAATAGTTAAAAGAAGAAAATGTCAGGAAATTGTATGCAACTGAGGAAATAATAATTATTAGTATATATTAAACTAAAATGTGAGTAGTATAGTACAGTAGATTGTAAGATAGAAAGAGGAGGTAGTTGTGAGTAGAGTACCTACCCTGGTTTTGTTGATCTTACAAGAATTTTGCCACCATATCTTCCCCTTGCCATCAATAGTTCCTCCACCTTGGACCTGGAAGTTGCGTATATTTTCGAATACCAACCAATGTTGTCTATCTTTATAATCTGTCATGTTATCTGAGGCCTCAATGGAACCTAAGATCTAAACAACAAAATTAAATGTTCTGTTTTGATCAAATTGAACAAGAACTAACAATATTAAAGGGGAAGAAGATATATATATATATACATAGAATAAAGACAGTTTTCATAATTTTAAAAGTAATTTTACAAGGTAAGTAAGTACCTTGATTGTAAAATGAGAACGGCAAGGGCCTGAGAAGTTTATTGGGCCGACCCTGTACTTTTTGTTGTTAGGCACTAGGAATACCCCAAGAGTAGAGGAACAAGCCTCCTTCCAAGCTTTCTTAAAAGCCTACGTATTCCAAAAACAATGGTAATCGTAATGGCTCTTTAAGAATTTAAATTAGCCATGCATACACAATGTTGATGGAGCTAGCTTAGCTATATATATATATATGCATGTGTACAATATATATAATGTAAATTATGATTATGATGGTTTGAATAAACCATACATTATAAATATATACATACCTCGGTATCATCTCTGTTTTGGGGTGACGACGACCCTGTATAATCTTCTACGCTGATCACTCTCGGTCTCGGGGGTGAAAAAGTAGGAGCAAGGGCTCGGCTGGGTAATACTGTGGATTGGTAATGACCTCGGCCTCGCTTCAAATGCTTGACATGATCATCAAGAATATCTGCCCTCTCGTAATTTGCGAGCTGATTGTTTAAACAACTTCCCTGTTTGTGATCCTGATCTTCATGAAAGTTGTTGTTGGTAGAAGAATTTGTAATATTGGTAAGAATGTGGTCATGTTCTGGGAAAGGGTAGCTAGAAAGACAAAAGGGAGGTGAGAATGATGATGAGATGATAAGAATGGTAAGAACAAGTAGGAAGAAATGGTTTTGTAGACACATTATTATTTTGTCTTTTTGTCCACTTGTAGATTAATACTAGCAATTATAAGGTGGAGAATGATCAAAAGTAGTAGCTTAGTAATTTTATTGGTCTTGGGAAACTAGCAAAGCACATATATTTATAGGGTAGATTTGGATGGAATTGAGATTGCTTTTAAATTTGTGAAGAGAGGATGTGGTTTCTTAACAAGAAATTATGGCCTGCTGGGTGCTTAAGATATGGAGTAACATATCAAAAAGAAAAAAAGGGGTACGGTCGTGGTCGTCGTCGTCGTCGATGGGAAGTGCTTGGCATTGGCATTGGCATTGGCATTGATGGTGATGTCTGATGTTAGAGTCATGGCGGGGAGAGTTTAGGAGAGCAGAAGACGGACGGAAGGAAGAGTAACTTGGCGGGTAGCCGACTTTTACCTTTCCTTTCCTAACCCCTTCTTCTCTCTCTTTCCCTTTCTCTTTCTGTTTCTCTTTCAATAATAGAGTAGTATTCAACTTCAATTAATTAATAGTTAATAATAATAATGGTGGTTAGTTAGTACCCCCAACATCCTATGGACTAATTGCTTGCTTACCTACATATCCTCTGCCTCCCAATAATATGTAGTAGTATGTATGTCATGCATCTCATATTCACATTTACACCCATTTCTTTGTTATTATATGCAAACGTACCAATTTCTTACTACAGACTACTTCTTTTTCTTATAATCAACCCATGGTTTGTTTATATTTTTGGCTTTTTCCTCTTTATCATCATCATCATTTAAATAGTATGAGTAATACTTTTACGTAACCGTCTAATTGATAAACGATCCAATTAATTAAGGGTTAACTTTTTCCAACTTAGGGGTTATTTTTAGCAATTTAAGGATATTTTACAAAAAGTCACCCCTAAGTTGCTAAAAGTAGCCTATAAATTACAAAAAGTCACCAGTAGATTAATTGGGTCGTTTAACAATTAGACGGTTGTACACAAAAATTTGTGCACCCGTCCTAACCGTTAGACGACCCAATCTAAGGGTTACTTTTTCCAACTTAGGGATTATTTTTAATAATAATTTATGACTTTTGTTGTAAGCTTCCACCTTGTTGTATTTCCAACTAGAGAAATATGAAGTGAACTTTTACCGTAAAATGACATGAAGTGTGACACTTTCTTTGACAATAAGAGTGTGAATCATAGCTCACAAAGGTATTTGCGCCTTGAGTTTTCTAACTTCTTATAGCAATCTATGCTTTAAACATAAAAAATATATGAGGTTCAGATTCATTTGAAGAAACCGCAATCACATTCTTAGCAACTATAGACTTCTAATTTTTATTTTTTTATGATCAATCTTAGTTGAATAATAAATTATATAAAGAATATAAATTTCACTTTTAAATTGTTGGAACATCTTTATTATCCTAGAAGGATAAAATCAAGTGTAACTAATACTAACAGGTTCAATTGATATTAAGGTCTCAAAATCCATCATCGGTTTGATTCAGATTACTTATGGTCCCTCCGTCGTCAAATCAATGGCATTACTTTAAAGACTCTTATTAGGTGCGCACGCTTAATCATCTACCTTGAGCCAAACACAAGTCGACTTGAATGTTTGATGTTGGTATTGGCATGAGCTCAAGACAATCAAATCAAATGCAAAGCTTAAAAATAACACTGTCAATTAGATACTGTATACTCCCTCCGTACTTTTGAAATGTTTACAAACCATTTGGGCACGAAAATTAAGGAAACAAAAGAAAGGGGTTTTATTTCCAATATTGCCCCTAAGGTTTTAACAATATTACAATGAGAGAGAGTGTGAAACAATGAGTA
>BSSO01008101.1:0-10411 GCA_030267885.1 Mesembryanthemum crystallinum | reverse complement strand
TAAAGAAACATAATAAGGAAATGCATTTCAATATCAAAAAAATAGGAAAAGTGAAATTTTGGTCACCGGCGGCGAATTTTTGGGCCCATATGCGCTTTTGGTTCATTAAAAATACTCATTTAGCATCAACGGTTTTTTATATACCCAAGTGGCAAAGGGTGGTTATAAAAAATACCCATATGATAATTCAGCGGATTTTTATATATATAAATATCCCAACCGATTTAATTACTTACCACATCTAATTTGATAGCGAAGGATAGTTTAATATTCACTTTTAGAATTCTCTCTATTTACTCTTATACATACTACATTGCTAACCATGAAAGAAGGTTATTAACAAAGAATATTTAGGTCAAAATAAAACATGTTCTTTAGTGACAAATTATTATCATGTGACAGCTAATTTATGATGGAGTATGTGTTTAATGCCCAAATTGTTACGAAAGTTTTCATATCAAGAGTGAAAAATATTGTTATGTTGTAGTGAAAGTAACATGCATCAGCATGATGATAGACAACGATGGAGTGACCCACATTGCACTTGATATGTCTTCCCAACGAACTGAACTTCATGTTTATCAACCATTACTCGAGTTCCTGCGAGTTGGGCAATGAGCAAAGGTCATAGGCGCTAGCTTGGGAACAGGGTGAATGGCACTGAACACATAACTGCTGTCTACAGACTTTGTCAAGGAAAGAATACTTCTGAGAATACATGGAAGACTCCTACTAACAGTTGTCATGATTCATGATGATGGCGATATTGAAAGACTATGAACCCATTTTGACAAGGGATGTAACTTTGTGTCCAAAAAGGTGAGAAAGAAAAAGGCTAAAGGAGCCCAGAGGAGCATTACAAGTAGTCTACTGGAGTATCAAGTATCAACAGAGTCAACTACTCCATTTGATGCTGGTTTGTTCACTGATGGCTTCAAACTTAAAGCCCTTCAGAAGTCAAAAATCACCCACAGGCCACGATATGCACAATTGATCGTAGCATGTGAAAGAAAGAGTAACAAAATATGCTCCTGTATCCTCGTTACTGTTATACCTGCACATGTATATGATAAACAAACAAAAAAACCAAAAAAAAAAAAAAAATGTCAAATCTAACTAGTAGCTACTTTCAGTCAGTGACCAACTCAGAGATCAAATACTAGAAGAAGACCCAGTACTAACACTGACCTGTCTAGGATTCTTGTCAGCCTCCTCAACTTGCATTTGCATAAATCAGACGTGACACTATATATAAAAAATATTCATTAAAATTGAACCTATAATCTTCATGCTATATATAGATGTTAGAGGAGCCAGAAGCAATACCAAGATTTACATCAATTATATGCTTTAGTACTTTGATGTACTACAACTACTCTTGGGGTTACGTTTACGATCAAGAGGTGGCATCATCACAAAACTAAGTGAAAGCTCGAACTCATTTTTATGCATTAACCCTGAAAATCATGAAGGATACATAAAAGCACGTAAGATAATGCACTTCTATAGTACTGAATTTGCAAAGTTTGCTTGATACCGACACATTGATGATTAAATTGTGTGCTTAACCCTGATCAAAGAGCACTTACATGGGGAAAACGGAAGACAGTTTATCTTGTGCTTCAACCACACTTTCACAATCATGGTCTACCAAGGTAATGTATTACCCTCAGAAGCTTACAATAACACATTGTTCCGCAATGCCATGCAATAGGATTTAATCAGGCATACCTTTTGGCATAGATGCCTACAACAAAGGTACAGATCGTAGGAGTTATCCAAGCAGTTGGCAATGGTGCCGCATAAGTCATAACTCCAATCTCCATGAGGCAAAAATTTCAATGGTAGTCCTCCAGACAAGAATCAGGGGCATGAACTCAGGCAGACCCAAATCATCAAATTCTGGGAGCAGAAGAAGAGCGAGTTGTATCACTTCAGAATTCAATGTGAGAAAACAACACCTACCATAGGTTCAGGAGAAAAGTACCCCCCTATAACAACAGGTCAAAGGGTACCCATGCTAAAAAGCAGAGCATGATTTTCTTTACCCTCTTCAAACTCTAATGCCTTGCCAGAAAATCTAATGAAAATCTTCTCGTACTGTTTATCTCAACAAAGACAGAAATAATGACAACAATGTGAAAACAGAGAAATATTACAGAGAATGGGAGCAAGAAAAGGTAGAATAACCAAAGAAATTGAGCTAATTCTCAGCACAGTAACAGGATTAGGTGATTACTAAAGGTATTGACCTAAACTAATTGTGCCAGAATGGGAAAACAACTGTATATATACAGCTCTATGCCAAAAACATGGTTTAGCTCTAACTAGACTTGGAAAACAGGTCAGTTGGGTAACTTCGGGTTCAGGTCATTAGCAGGTCGGGTCATTAGCGGGTCAAGTTAAAACTCAAGTTAGCACTTCGGGTCGGGTTCGGTTTCAGGCTTACCCAACGGGATAAGGATGCCTGTTTTCTCTCCTTTTTAAGGCAAGATCACTACCTGTTGGCTCTTAGGGATTCGATTTCTGGCACTGAGCCCATCCCACGTTCCTATTAGGGTGCCCTTACGGTATCGTGGAACAAAACACACTTTGATTTTTTAGGTTCCAGGACCTTAGCTTGCCCACTTATAGCTCACGTTCCAGGCCCTCCCGAGCACCGGTTGAATTTGGCTCCACTGGGGTACATGGTGACTAAGGGGAATGCAAGACGTCCCCTCGTGGCTCGAATAGCATTCCGAGCTGCCTAACTCCCTTTGTACCCACGATTTTGGCGTTTCAAACTTTGTGGATCGGAGACCACTATGGGGCCTTCGAGGGCTCATAGGGGCACGGTTTGCTGCACTGAGCACCTCCCAAGACGCTATGGGGGTACCCTTGTGAAGTCGTGGAAAAATATCACACTTCAATATTTGAATTTCCGAACCCTTTTTGCCCACTTATAGCCCATGGTTCTAAGCCCCCTCGGGCACAAGTTGAGTTTTTCCCGAGGGGGGTACGTGGTGAGTTAGGAAGAATCAAGGGACCCACACTTAGCTCGTGACGCATTTCGAGCGGCCTAACTCCATTTACACCAACGATTTTGGTGTTCGAGGCCTCATGGATGATTTCGGGACATGATTTCCATCCATTGGCTCCTTTTACGACCCTATTAAGGAGCCTTATTGGTATTGTTGAAAAATTATACACTTTCATTTTTGAGGTTTCGAGACCCCATTTTGCCCACTTATAGCACACGTTCTAGGCCTTCCTGCGCGCCAGTTGAGTTTTTCCCCACGGGGGTGCATGGTGATTAACGGGGACCCAACATGCCACCTCGTGGCTCGGGTGGGCATTCCAAGCCGCCTAACTCCCTTTTGCACCCACAACTTCGGTGTTTAAGGCCATGCAGATGGGTGTCTAGTACAGGGCCTACGAGGGATCTAGGGGCTCGAATTCCGGCTCTGGGCACCTCCCACGTCCCTATAGGGGTTCCCATGCAATATCGTGCAAAAACAACACACTTCAATTTTTGACCTTCCAAGACCCCGTCTTGCTCACTTATAGCCAACAGTTCTGAGCCCTCCGAAGGGGCCACTTCGGTTTGGTCCCACGGGGTTGCGTGGTGACTTAGAGAGACCCAAGAGGCCCCCTCGTGGCTCAATGGGGCATTCCGAGCAGCCTACCTCTCTAAGCACCCACGATTTCGAGGCTTGGAGTCTCGCGGATAGATGACCATTACTGGGCCTTGGAGAGCTATTCAAGACCCAGTTTCCAGCCCTAGGCTCCTCCTACTAACTTACAGGAGTGCGCGCGTGCTATTGTAGAAAAATAAAACTTTGATTATTTAGGTTCTGGGACCCCATTTTTCCACTTAAAGCCTATAGTTCTAGGCCCTTATTGGCACCGGTTGAGTTCTGCCACACAAGGACTATGACCCAACAAGCCCGTCATGGCTTGGGGGCGTTCCGAGTAGCCTATCTTCCTTTTGCACTCACGACTTTCGGTATTTGGGACCTTGTCCATGGGTGACCACTACATGCCCATCGAGAGCTCTTATAAATTGATTTTCGGCCATGTGCTCCTCCTACATCACTATGGGGGTGCCCGTGCAATATCGTGTAACAATAACACACTTCGATTTTTAAGGTTCCCAGACCTCATTTTGTCCAGCTTATAGCCCACGGTTTTGGGCACTCCCGGCACCAGTTAAGTTTGCCCCCACGGGGTGCGTGTTGACTTAGAAGAAAGCATAAGGGCCCCTCATGGCTCGTTTGGGGTTCCTGAGCGACCTAACTCCCAGGTTCCTGAGCGACCTAACTCCCACTGCACCCACGACTTCGGAGTTCGTAGCCTCGTGGATGGGCGACCCCTAGGGGGCCTCTGAGGGCTTGAACTCCTCCTACGTGCCTATGGTGGTGCATGTGCGGAATTGTGGAAAATTAACACTTTCATTTTTTGAATTGCGGGACCTTATTTCTCCCACTTATAGCCCGCAGTTCTAGGCCCTCATTGACCCCGGCTGAGTTTTGACCCACGAGGTTGCGTGGTGACTAAGGCAGACGTAACAGTGGCTTTGGAGGGCGTTCTAAGCAGCCTAACTCCCTTTTGCACCCACAATTTTCAGTGGGGACTCGCAGATGGATAACCTATACGGGGTTTTCCTTTTGGACTCGAATGCCAGCTTTGGGCTACTCCCACGACCTTATGGGGCTGCCCATGCGGTATCGTGAATAAATAATACCCTTTGATTTTTGACGTTTCATTTTGCGTACAGCCCATGGTTCTAAGCCTACCGAATGCCGATTCAGTTTGTGTCCACGTGGATGCGGAGTGGCTAAAGGCGACCCAAAAGGCCCCCTTTTGGCTCGGAGGGGCATTTCGAGCTGCCTCACTCTCTTTGCACCTACAATCTCGATGTTTAGGGCCTTGCGGATCGATGAAAAGTAAAGGGCCTCCGAGAGCTCTTAGGAACCTGGTATCCAGCCCTACGCTCCTCCTACATCCTTATTGGGATGACATGTGCACTATCTTGCAAAAATAACCCACTTCAATTTTTGCAGTTCTCGAACCTCATTTTTGTCCACTTATAGCCCATGGTTTCAGGCCCACCCGGGCACCCGTTGAGTTTTGATAGATGGGGCTACGTGGTGAGTTAGGAGGAACCAAAAAACCCCCACTTAGCTCGGTGGGACATTTCGAGTGACCGAACTCCTTTTACACCCATGATATCCGTGTTTGAGGCCTCGCTAATGAGTGACCAGTATGGGGCCTCCGAGGGATTTTAGGTACCCGATTTCCATCCATGAGCTCCTTCTACGACCCAATTGGGGTGCACTACCGGTATTGTTGAAATATTTATACACTTCAATTTTTGAGTTTTAAGACCTCATTTTGTCCACTTATAGCCCATGGTTCAAGGCCTTCCGGGGTGCCAGTTGAGTTTTGCCCCACAAAGGTGCATGGTGATTAAGGGGGACCCAACGGGCCCCCTTGTTGCTCGGGTGGGCATTCCGAGCCGCCTAACTCCCTCTTCCTACCCACGACTTCAATGCTTGGGGCCACTCGGATGGGTGATCAGCACGGGGCCCACGAGAAATCGAAGGGAGTAATATCATGCAAAAATATTACACTTCGATATTTGAGGTTTCCGGACCTTGTTTTGCCCACTCATAGATAACAGCTTTGGGCCCTCTAGGGCGGGTTAGACCCACAGGATTGCGTGGTGACTTAGAGAGATCCTTCCTCGTGGCTCGGCGGGATATTCCGAGCAGCATACCTCCTTATGCACCCACGATTTCAATGTTCATAGTCTCGCGGAAGGGTGATCACTAAGGGGCCTTCAAGGGCTATTCGGGACCTGGTTTCCACTGTTGGGCACCTGTTATGACCCTATGGGGGTACCCGCATGGTATTGTGCAAAATAAACACACATTCATTATTGAGGATCCGAAACCCATTTCTCCCACATATAGGCCACGGTTCTAGGGTCTCGTTGGCACCGGTCGAGTTTGGACCCACATGGGTGTGTGGTAACTAAGGCATACCCAACAGGCCCTCTCGTGGCGTAGGGGCATTTCGAGTAACCTAACTCCCTTTTGCACCCACAGTTTTCAGCGTTTTGGTACACGCAGATGGATGACCAGTACGAATCTTTCGAGGGCTCTTTGGGACTCGAATTCCAACTTTGGGCTACTCCCACGACCCTATGGGGCATCACGTGTAGTATCGTGAAAAAATAAACACTTGTTTTGGAGGTTTCATTTTGCCCAAAAAGCCCCCGGTTCTAGGCCTTCCCCAGCGCCGATTAAGTTTGTGACCATGGGAGTGCATGGTGGCTAAGGGAGCCATAGAGGCCCCCTCATGGCTCGGAAGGGCGTTTTGTGCCACCTTACTCTCTTTGCACCCGTGATTTTGGTGGTTGGGACTTTGTGGATGGGTGACCAGTACGGGCCTACGAGAGCTCCTAGGAACCCGATTTCCGTGCCTGGGCACCTCCCACGTCCCTATGGGGGTGCCCGTGCAATATCGTGCAAAAATATTACACTTCAATATTCGAGGTTTTCGACCCTGTTTTGCCAACTTTGCCAATAGCTCTGGGCCCTCTAGGCGCCAGTTCAGTTTGGACCCACAGGGTTCGTGGTGACTTAGGGGACCCAGGAGGCCCCCTCGTGACAGTGGGGTGTTCCGAGCGGCATACCTCCCAATACACACACGGTTTCAATGTTCGTAGTCTCGCGGAAGGGTGACCACTATGGGGCCTTCAAGGGCTACTCGGGACCTGGTTTCTAGCATTGGGCTCCTCCTATGACCCTATGGAGTGCCTGCGTGATATTGTGGAAAAATAACACACATTGATTATTGAGGTTCGGGACCCCATTTTTCCCACTTATAGCCCACAGTTCTAGGGTCTTATTGGTGCCGGTTGAGTTTGGCCCCACATGGGCCCGTGGTGAGTAAGGCAGACCCAACAGGCCTCCTTGTGGCTTAGGGAGCAACCTACTCCCTTTTGCACCCACAATTTTCGGTGTTTGGGTACTAACAGATGGATGAGCAGTTGAGCACTGATCTTTCGAGGGCCCTTTGGGAGCAGAATTCCGACTTTGGGCTACTCCGACGATCCTATGGGGCTGCTCATGAAAAAAAAAAAAGCACCCACACTTTGATTTGGAGGTTTCATTTTGCCAACAGCGCCCGGTTTTAGGCCCACCTGAGCGCCGGTTGAGTTTGTGTCCACAGGGGTGGATGGTCGCTAAGGGAGCCCAAGAGACCCCCTTGTGGCTCGGAGGGGCATTCCGTGCCGCCTTACTCTCTTTGCACTCATAATTTCGGTGTTTCGGACTTTGAGGATGGATGACCAGTACGAGCCTCAAAGAGCTCCTAGAAACCCAGTTTCTGGCCCTATGCTACTTTGACATCCCTATGGGGTTGCCTGTGCGATATCGTGCAAATATAACACACTTCGATTTTTAGGTTCCCGGACCTCGTTTTGTCCACTTATAGCTCACGGTTCTGAGTTTAGCCCACGGGGGTGCGTGTTGACTTAGGAGGAAGCAAGAAGACCCCTCATGGCTCGTTTGGGCGCTCCGAACTGCCTAACACCCATGATTTTGGAGTTTAAAGCCTCGTGGATGGTTGACAAGTACGAGGATTCCAACGGCTTTTAGGGACCGGGGTTCCAGCCTAGAGCTCCTCCTACGCCCCCATGGGGATGCACGTGCAATATTGTGCAAAAATAACACACTTCAACTTTTGAGGTTCTTGGACCTCATTTTGTCCACTTATAGTCCACAGTTCTGGGCCCTCATGGACACATGTTGAGTTTGGCCCCACGGTGGTGCGTGGTGACTTAGGGGGAAGCAAGAAGCCCCCTCGTGGCTCGTTTGGGCGTTCCGAGCAGTCTAACTCCCATTGCACCAATGATATTTGTGTTCGGGGCCTCGTGGATGGGTGATCAGTACGGGGCCTCCATAGGCTCTCAGGGACTTGATTTCTGACACTAGGCCCCTTCCATGTTCTAATTGGGGTGCCGGCGCAGTATTGTAGAAAAAGAACACGCTTTGATTTTTTAGGTTCCGAGACGCCATTTTGCCTAGATATAGCCCACATTCAAGGCCCTCCTGGGCGCTAGTTGAGTTTGGCTCCATTGGAGTGCGTGGTGACTAACGGGGACCCAAGACTCCCCCTCGAGGCTCAGATGGCATTATAAGCCGCCTAACTGCGTTTGCACCTACAATTTCTGTGTTTGAGGATTCGTGGATCAGTGACTATTACGGGCCCTTCGAGGGCTCCTAGAGATACGGTTTCCAGCATGAGCACCTCCCATGTCACTGTGGGGGTACATGTGCAATAACGTGCAAAAATAGCACACTTCAATTTTGAGGTTCACGGACTCCATTTTGCCCATTTTAGCCCAAGGTTCTGGCCCTATCGGGCACTTATTGAGTTTGGCCCCACGAAAGTAAGTGGTGACTGGGGGTAACCAAGAGGTCCCTTCGTTGCTCATTGGGGGGCGTTCCAAGCGGCCTAATCCCCCTGCACCCACGATTTCGGTGTTCGAGGCCTCGCGAATGAGAGACCGGTGCTGGGCCTCCGAGGGTTTGTAGGGACCCAGTTTCCAGCCCTGAACTCCTTCTACGTCCTCATAGGGGTGCCTATGCGGTGTTGTGGAAAATTAACACACTTTGATTTTTGAGGTTTTGGGATCCCGTTATGCCCACTTATAGCCCATTGTTATGGATCCTCCAGAATGCCATTTAAGTTTGGCCCGGCGGGGTGCATGGTGACTAAGGGGGAACCAACAAACCCCCTCATCACTTGGGAGGCGTTTCGTGCCGTCTAACTACCTTTTACACCCATGATTTTGATGTTTGGGGCCTTACGGATGGGTGACCACTACGTGGCCAACAAGGGCTCTTAGGGACCCGAAATCCAGTCGTGAGCTCCTCCCACGTTCTTATAGGTTGCACGTGTGGTATCATGGAAAATTATGCACTTCGATTTTTGAGGTTCTCTGACCCCATTTTGCCAACTTATAGACGATTCCAAGTGCCGGTTGAGTTTGGCTCCACGAAGGTGCGCTATGACTAGACCTAGTAAACAGATTGGGTTCAGGTCGGATGACTTCGGATTTAGGTTATTATTCATTAGCGGTCAAATTAAAAAGCAGGTCGGTCACTACAAATCGGGTTCGATTTCAGATTGAGCCAACGAATTAGGAGTGCCTCTTTTATCTCCTTTTAACGCGAGATCACTACCCGTTTATATACAAACAATAAAAAAATATATATATATATATATTGATAATGATAGAGTTCCATATGTATAATGGAGCTCAGTTCTCTATTGGCTGATACTTAATTCAACAAATATAAAAATAAATTATATTTTCTCGATCAAACGATTCAGGGCTTGTCGCACAAATAACACCAACCGTATCAAGAACATAACTATTCACAATGACCTAAATAGCAGATAGTAAACTACAAAGGTAGAAAAGTAACCATATTTACATGATATGAAGGCTTGGAGGTTCAAAAAGATAAAGAAATAAAAAATACAGCAGAGGGCTTTACCCACCAGGTTGGGTCGAGCAAGGTTGGGTCTGACCCAAAAATATTCAGGTTTGGTCATTTTCGAGTTTCAAGTCGTAATATTGTTTTCAAGACCCATTTTTTTCGTGTCGGGTTCAGGTCAAGAGTCGGGTCGACTTTTGCCATGTCTAGCTCTTAGTAGCTATGAAAAAAAAAAAAAAACTTTAGCAGGGATTAGCTAACTGCTGTTGACAGATGTTTAAATATGTTAGAAACCCTTCATACAACCGCAGCTGTTGCACTTAACTTGCAAGGAGACATATTTGACATGCATTAGATAAAAAACTATTTCATTTGAAGAAATATTGACTAGACGACAAGAAATAATGGTCAAAACTCAAAAGTACCTCACTGAACTTTAGACTTCTGATTGCAGTCAAAACCAAGGCATCCACCATATATACATTTTGCCAAGATTTTTGTGAGAAACTGCTTCTACAATCAGACGACGAGCCTGGCCCTCCACAGCTAAGGGCAAAGATGGTGCTGCTGCAACCCCAACAATAATCCCTTGCAGCCTTGCTTCAATATTACTGATGGCCCGCTGCACGTCAAAAAGTACAGTTTAAGTTTCCTTATTTCTTCTTTGCCAAAAATATCTTCTCCAAGCTGTCTATAGTTTAGAACGCTCCTAAAGGCTACTTAGAGGACAAAGGGAGGAGCAAAGAGCAGTAAATAAAAGCACCTACTCTTGTTTGGCATTATTTTTTAGGGTAGTAATTAGTAAATAAGAGTAACAAGTACTATCTTTATTACTCCTTGCCCCTCTCTACTCTAATTTCTTTAACACCCCCCCCCCCTTTAAAGTAGTTTAAAGGGGAGTAAATAGAAATAATTGA
>BSSO01008100.1:0-10412 GCA_030267885.1 Mesembryanthemum crystallinum | reverse complement strand
TTGAGAATTTTGATTATTTCCATAATTATCCATAATTATAGGAAATAAAATTTGAATAATGATTTTAGAGATTTATGAAAGAAAGGAGTAGAGAAGAGTAAATTCTAAGATGTGAGCAAAACATATCAAAATTGGTCTCTATTTATAAAGATTGAAAAAATAAAGCCGTTGGTGATTTTTATTTATTTTTATGATTTTTTTTTATAAGCCAAAAACAAATTTTATTTTTTGAATTTAAGGCCCGCCACGTGTCGGCAGGTGACTGCCTGGCTGACGCGCTAGCCTGTGGCCGTCTGCCTGCCAGACACGTGGCGCAGGCTGTCTGCCCACACCTTTACTTCTTCCCCCACCAAACGCACCGTTTCTCCTTCTCCCCTTCTTCTGCTGCACCAAAACGGTGCGTTTTGAATGTGCATCAGGCAAAAAAAACTATCCAGGCCTGGACAGCTGTCCAAGACCTGGGAATCCGGGCCAAAATTGCTTGATTCAATGTTGTAGAAGTGGTTCTCACCTCAGAACCACTTCACCAATTGAATCAATTGTTGATTCAGTTTTGGCTCTCCATTGGGGACAATAAATTGGATCAATTCTAATTGATCCAATATATTGATACCCATTGGAGGCCCTCTAAGGGAATACAGGGGGAGAAGCACAAACATTTAAGAAGTTAGGCGAAACACGTTCTAAGTTTATTGTCGTAGCTTCTATTGCATATATGCGTGTCTAAAATGATTTGGTTCGATATAAAGTATTTAAACCCGTGCACTTCTAACTATCCAAAGTTCTTCTAGTAGCACACAAATGAAGCAATTTTTATCCACCAAATTTCTAAGAGGCGATGTTACTTTTTACCTTTTACTTCAACCATTTTGATGTAATTGAACTACTCCTTGGCTAATGTGGAGGTAAGTCTGTTTTTGCAATTTGCCTCAGCATCACCAAACCCTTGCAAAGTTACAAGTTCTACACCCTGGCCTAGAGGCCAAATATTGGTAGCAATGCCAAGAATCTTTCTTGTGAGTGTGGTCGAAGGTCCTTGTGTTGTCTGAAATCTACACTTTTGAATTAGCCCTGTACAGTGTATGACTATAGAGCTGGCTCATATTTGGAGCACCATTCAACTACTTTATTAAATTTACCCTAACTAGGATTAGTTATCACCTTTTGTAATCCTATCCTAATTCCTAACACATGAACTAATCCCAGCATCACACTAGGCCAGCATGGATCACAGAAGTCCTAGGCAAGCTATTTACGAGCGACATATGGTTCCTTTGTGGGAATCAAGTTCTCATCATGTGACTGATGTTTGAAGATATCCAATTAATAAGAGAGTATCTCCAATTTCATCTACGTAACTGCAGCCTATTATGTTGTAAATCCAGATATAAGTGTGCATTAGTGCAGAATGAGATAGTAACAGACTATTCTATGAAACATAGTTCGTGGTGAAATTATGTTGGTATCTTCTATATGTCTTTTATGGTTTGCTTCTTTTGACTATTCTCCAATATTTGGAAATGGTACAATATCTATTGTGTGTTGCCTACTGTGACTATGACATTACCTGCCGTGGTACATGGTGCATCTTACATATGTGGTTTTGAGTGCAGTTTAGGAAGAGCTGATATGTATGTCTAAATGCTTTGAGCTGTCTAACTTTAGTACTTTTTGCTGTTGTGTCAGGAAAATGAAAGTCAACACAGACGAAGATATGACCTCAGATGGGATAGAAAGCTCATCGGCTTCACATGCTGATGTAAATGGCATACAGAGGGAGTCAAAATTGGAATTGTTTGGTTTTGATTCCCTTGTGAATATTTTAGGTCTCAAAAGGTATTTTGTGTTTTGTCTCCCATGGATTTCTCTTTTTGTTAAGTTTTCGTTACTGGATAGTTGAGCAATTTATTGGAAAGGAGTGCTAAAACAGGGCTTACCGCCTTGTGTAAGATAGCCAGCAGAGTACAAGCTGTTATTGTTTTGCCTACAATATGCTTAATTACTCAATTCTACTCCTGCTTGGAGCTGGGAGCTTCTTTTTTTTTTGTTTTTTTAAAAAAAAGATTTTAAATATCAGATTGTAGTTCTCGGAGCGCAAACTGAGTCATAAAAATGGAGGGTGGATGAAGTCAAACGTATTCAATAGATGTTGAGAAGTAATTGCTGCTTGAGTAGGAAGGAATATAGTTTCTTTTGCACAATGAACGAGTACAATAATGAAGGGAACCTGTTTGTGTGTGTGTGTGTGTGTGCGCGCCACTTGCGTCTATGGATGCGTCTTGGCCTTGTGCATGATACTGTTTCTTTATAATATGCATTGGACATGTGTGTGTGTAAGTCCCATTTGCATCTATTGATGCGGTCTTGGCATTGTGCATGATACCATTTCTTTATATTATGCTTTGGCCATCACAATCATAGGTTGTTTTGCGTAACGCCTTGTTCATATCGTTTCCATGCTATTATATTCAGTTCTGCTTACTTTTTTTTTCCCGCCCTCACATATTACTATACATTGAGTGCTCATTCAGTTCATACCATTTCTACACCATTGAGTTGAAATGAACATAGCCTAATTGTCCAGAACTCCCAAACCTATTAGATTTATTCCCCTACACCACCCAAAATAGGAGTAAATTACATAAGAAATCTGTAATCATAAACATAGTACACACATGACAACACAAGAAACATAGTCGATGCTTTGGGCAATTTAACAAATTTTTTATAAATTTGAGGAAAATAATTTTGAATCTAATTTTTGCTATATTTTTAAAAATTTTAATTCATAAATAATTTGACGTTCCCAAAAATTTGTACATAAAAAGTCGAGTATTTTATGAGCTTCTCGTGTCGAGATCATGCTTGCTTGACTTGACTTGTTTAGGTTTTGAGTCGAGCGTGATTTGAGTCGAGCTACCATCGAGGTACGACTGAGTTGATCTCGAGTTGGCTCTCTTAATTAGCTCCCCTACGGGAGATGGCCATCTAGCATTGGAATAAATAAGAACAAAAAATGTGTCAGTATTTCCCTGTTCCTATGGTCTGTTTCTGGTGATTAGTGGTTAGATGCATTGTATGCTTACTATGCAGCGTTATCTGCTTACATATCTGGGTACACTTCTTGGTAGAATTCCTCATGCAGCTGCTAATGGTAATTCACACTAACAGGTGTTTTGGGACCAGGTACTTCAATAGGTTTCAAAGTTACTAGATGTATGGAAGAGGTCATTTTTTTGGTAGGAAAGATTATAAATCTTGTACACTCTCTCTTGGTCGAAGGTAGACGTGGGCTTGGGTATTGGCAGGTTGATTTCTAAAACTACTGCAATTGTTGAGAGATGGTCGTGGCGGTTTTCCCTGAGACAAACACTGTGACACCGAGTAATATGGGATGCATCAGAATGGTTGGGATGCTTAGGTTGCTTAAGGCGGAACACATGTAAGCTCACAGAAGTTCATATCGAGTGTCCCCCTGTTTCTCTCTATTTGCCAAAGTGGAGCTTGGGAACTGTTTGAGGATTAGGTTATGGGACTATATCTATAAAGGTATGGGCATCCCTATGTACGAGGTTCCCACATGTGTTCTAGTTCATTACTCTTCATGATGCGACCGTTTTTGGAGTTTTATTCAACAGACTGCCTCTTGGAACTAGAGCTGTCAAATTGGTCACGGGTTATTTTCATGTTCGTATTGAAGTTAACGGGTCGATAATCTCTCGACCCAAACCTTCCCATCTAATAAACGAGTTGGAAACCCTCGACGTGGACCTCACGTGTTTATTAAACGTGTTACCTACTAATGACCTGCAAATCTGTTTATCCTTTTTATAATTTCCCAGATTAGTTAACAAAAAATAAGAAAAACATATAAATTTACTTAAATATCAAATGTCCTAACCCTATCTAGTGTACATTAGATGGTTTCAAATTGTTTAATTGTTCAAAATAGGTGAAATTTTATTAAATAAGTTACTTATTTCTTATGTTAATTGAATTTGAATTTGACATATATAATTAATCGGATCAGGGACCAGGTCATTTACGTGATGGAAATCTCAACTTTAACCTAATTCATTTAATTTAAAATGTGTTACTCGTGTTCGTGATAAACTCTCAACACTAACCTACTATATTCATGTCTGGTTTGTCTCGTATCAGCTTGGCAGCTCTTTAAAAATGAATTTGCAATGACAGATCTATCTCTTTGTGGGATAGAGTGATGATGACCTCATTGATGGTCTAAAGTAGCTAGTAGCTAGGGCTTTAGGAACTATGTTGTTTCAGAAATCAGTCAAATTGGGCTAACTCGTTGTCATCTACTTTGTAAAGTAAACCCAGTCCTCTCTGATTTAATTCTGATTCTCATCAATATATTATTTCGTTTCATGTAAAAAAAGATTTACCCCACGCACATGTGATGGGCGTGTAGCTATTTTATGGGGGTTTCTTTTTAGCTGTGTATTTTATTGAAGTTTGATCAAGCCTTGATTTTTGGCATGGTGGATGTGGTTTTCAGTATGACTGGAGAGCAGATGACTGGAGAGCAAAGTCAAGCCCCTTCTAGTCCAAGAGATGGGGAGGATGTGTCTATTACTCTTGAGCGCCCAAAAGTATGTTCTAGCTTTATCTGTTTAATTTCTAGGTTATGTGCACCCTTTCATGTGTTCCCCTTTTCTTTCTCTTCGTGGTTGCTAACTTGATTAAACACACCCTTTTGCATAGGAAAAAATCATTGAGACTAAAGCAATGACTAGTCCTCCATGACTGACCGTCCTGTTCCCTCAGGAAAAGAGTGGAAGAAAATTGAAGGGAATGAGGATACTAATAGCAAATTTCATATATACTTTCACTGATGCTGAACATGCAGCCAATAGTTTTGGTCATAGCACACATGCCTTTTTGATGAGTAATAAGATTATGAAATATGCGTTGACAATTGTTCTTATTGTGTACGATATTGGCCTTCTAAAGAGGTTTGTTGATTTAGGTGATCATGGTGCTGCTAGACTTTATTGCAGCCGAATCCTGAGTGTATTGGCACAAATTCTCGAATAGATTTGTGTCAGCTTTTCCTTTTTTAATATGACTGATTCTTGAAATTGAGAAGCATATGGCTCCTATAATGCATGCCTTTGGTCTTATTGTAATTCAATGTTGATGCTGCATTGTTTGTTCAAGGACATCTACACCTGTACCATAGCGTACTATGACATCACTTTTGTGCCTCTCAGAAGGCTTCGACCCAGGTGGGAAGGGAGGGTGTCAGATGTATGCAACCTTAGCCATGTATTTATAGAAAGCCTGTGCTTGATTGGGCCCTGATTGTAAATGTATCTTGTGTCCACTATTTCATCTTATCTATTATGAGCAGAGTCGAATCATAGTTCTTTGCATCAGAAAATGACTTAAAGCGTAAATCTAATGGTCAAGGATTATGAGTTATAAAACAAGGGCAGGAACCAACTAAAAAAGTGCTTGCAGTCACGCCATAGATAAGTGAAAGATGTTCTCAGAAAGACCCCACAGCGTCCTTTGGAAAAGAATTCACAAAAAGTTAAAACCACTTGATCTGTACTAATTCCATACTGTTATACTCCCTCCGTCCCCTATTTAGCTTTCAAAAACTGATATGGTACAAATATTAAGGAGAGGCTTTTCAGTCTATTTTGCCCTTGTAGGAGAACCCATGTGCTAAAGATTAAAATATTAGAGATATATATTAGTGTGAGAGAATAAATTAATAGAGAGAGGGTAAAAAATCTAAAAAGTAAAGTGATTGGAGAGAGAAAGTAAGATTTTTTAATGCATTGGTGAGTTAGTTGGGGGTATTATAGGGAAGTGTCGGTGATTTTTGGGTTTTGAAAGCTAAATAAGGGACAAAATATTTGAGGTTTATGAAAGCTAAATAAGGGACGGAGGGAGTAATATACTTCTCCTCAAATACTCTGCTATTCTTCTCCAGCCATAGGCATCAGAAACAACAAAAATGAACATAATTAGATATTCTCTGAAATAGTATTCTAGTAGCCCCAGTAGTCCATTATTTCCTTTACCCAAAATAACCTATTTCTCACAAGTTCTGTTCAGCCAGCTCAAATTTAAATCTATATAAAGTAGTAATCTTGTTAAACACTAATTCCTACTGGAAAAAAAACCTTTTTCCTTATATGACGCTTTTGATTTCCAAATAAATTGAACTAAATGCAAAAATATGAGTTGCATCATGGTGCACAGTATCGGTGTGGTGACTGGTGCCTACAGAGCTGAATGATCTCATTATTTTTTTTTTAAGTGGTACAGAATCATCTGACATGTATGTTAATATGAAGACCTACAAATGTTCCAGGTGCATCTGCTCATAATGAAGCAAGAACAAACAAACCACCCACTTCAGTACATCAATACATCCATCAACGTCATACTCTTCCCTGAAAATTTTGTCATTTTTCTAATCATAAGGATAAGAGCCAAGCTATGCATTTGTCTGAAGTATCTTCTGCTTCCCCCATTGAATTTGAGATAACACACCTGTAAACGCCTAAAAAGTTGGATACAGAACGAACCAACATTCGTCTCACTGGAAACGCTTATTCTGTATGCAAGTAGGAGCCAATGACCTCCTGTTCGGCCCATTGTTCGTGAAAATAGTGCTGACATCATGTGAAATAGCTCTGTTTGGCCTCTAAACTGGCATCTGTCATTAGTCTTGATTTTGTCGTTTCCTCGTGCCAGAAACACGACATGGTAACCTTCATGCCGTGTCCGGGCATCCTTGCCCCAAAAAAAACCTTTTTTTTTTTGGTATATCCAGAAATTTTTGATCCCTTGAAGGCTGAATCGGTCCACCATGCATAAATATCATTTATTGGACTGTCTTTTGTCTTTTGGTTGTTTGCTAAAACCACTTCCCATGGCTGGGTTGTTTATAGTGCGCATTAACCTAGTCCTGCTTGAATTTTTACTTCACTAGCTATTCATTTAATTGAGAATTTGTAGGATTAGACGTGTACTTGTTTAGGTATGAAACGACTTGGTGTACTTAATATGCATTTTGTTGGCTTTTGAGAGAAATTAGTTTGCATTGACTATGGTTTCCTATCTATCTATATATAGGCTAAAGTAAGTGCTTGTCCTGATGTTGTAAATATTTATGCAGGTTACGGATATTAAATTGGGAACTGTCATGGGTGTATTTTTGCCGTGCTTGCAAAACATATTGGGCATCATATACTACATTCGGTTTACCTGGTAATATGCTTATTTTTATCTCCATCAAAAAAGAAATCTTCATTTTGGGTTGATCTTTTATATGGAGTTCATGCATAATGAATATTATTCAGCAGTCTCGTCTTTTTGTTTACTTCTTAGGTGTATGGACAAAGGGAAACAAATGGTTTAGAAAATGTGATTTGACATCTTCCAGACACAGGGCTCCCCATTCTCTGCCGTGGGTGGCTAGGTAATAGCAAGATAGGGGGGCTGAGTTTGTTATCTAGGGATCTGGGGAGGAAGGTGAGCCTACCTAAGCTTGTTATGGAAGCAGGAAAGTTTATTTTGGGCCTTTGTCTGTTGGGGGATTGGGTTACCAAAGCTATTCAGGTTTTGAGAAATGAGTCTGAGGTCCAGGCAGCTTTCCCACTAGCTGCTGTCCATGCTAGGCTTCATGGAGACCTCGCGTATGCTATTGTAGACAATCGGAACCATCACTTAGCTGCTGCATCAGAGGCATGGGAAGATGATAGTGATTCTTTGAGCCACTTTGGTGATGACGGGAGGGTCCTTATAGAGAGCTTGCAGAGAGCTTCTGGAAGATGCATTTCTGAGTCTAGAGTAGGTGAACTTGTTAAATGTGGGGAAATTTAACCTTTTTGTGCTCCCTACACACCTGGACATTATGGTAGTCTGCGTGATGCTGTTTGCAGCAATCCCATTATGTCATCACTTTCTCTAGGTGTTGTTGGGCTTTTGCCAAATATTGTGGATGAGTGGGACCCATCGAAGTTACTTGGTGATCTTGGCTTTATAATTTTTTAGATTCCTTGGGGTAAGAAACACAAGTTCGAGTGAATCATAAGGTATATTCCAGAAAGAGGGGGAAGTATGGGGAGAAAGAAATTCAGTATCTTCAAACCAGTGTTAATTATGCTAAGGAGGGAGACCGAAAGGTATGGGTTGAAGTTGGTCTCAATTAAATTAAATAGCTGGAACGTCAACAAATTGGGAAGGAGGGAGAAGATCGATAGGGTGAGAGAGGTGATTTCGAAAATTAATTAGATGTTATTCTTCTTCAGGAGACAGAAGTTGAAGCGCTGGGCGCTTTTTCATTAGGAGTCTTTGGGATTCGTGAGATAAGCATTGGGTGGGGCTGCCGTGTTCGGGGCTTTTGGTGGTATTTTGGTAGCTTAGGACACTAGGTTTTCGGACGTGGTGGAAGACATTTGGATACCTTTTCTATTTTGGTACGTTGGAGGTTAAGGGGAGAGAAAAATGGTGGATCTCTTCAGTTATGGCCTTGCAGGTGTTCTGATTATGGGAAGGCTTTGACGTCTAGAAAAGATAAAAAAGAACAGATTGCTTCCTAAATTTTCTAATTTGCCTTATGACATTCACCTTGGAAATGTCAAGTGGTGCATTCCCAAAGAGTCTTACCCTGTTGCTCCTAGACCCCTATAACTTCTATATAAAAGATTTCTTGATGTGATGCTATGCCTGAAGCTCGTGACACATAGTGGGACAACCATCCAATCTTGTCAAATATACATGAGAGGTGATCCCTTGGAAAAGTCAGCGGTGAACATTAAAAACGAAATTACATATATTCTAGTACCGCGGTCCAACCAAGTTCATTAGAGTATGAAATGGTCCTGACACATAGTGGGACAACCATCCAATCTTGTCAAATATAAATGAGAGGTGATCCCTTGGAAAAGTCAATGGTGAACATTCAAAATAAAATTACAAGGGGAATATTCAGAAAACCGGCCTCTTAGATATTCTAGTATCGCGGTCCAACCATGTTCATTAGAGTATGAAATGGTGTGTTTCAATCCTTATTCCCCATATCTCTAAATCTTCTCTTAAAATGGGCAAAACCCGATACTGCATGCAGCTTGGTCTCCTATTACCATGATTCATATTCAACGTGAAAAGCCTGTTTCATTGAGTAGTTAGCTCTTTATGATGTTTGAGGAAATAGAATGATACTTTCCGTTGTTCCTAGTTTTATATGCTGCTGTTGCCTCTCATGTTGTAAAACATTATTTTCTATAATACAATGGCAGTTTTTTGGAGGAATTTTTTTTGCTAGAAAAAAGATACCTTTCATCGTGTGGAAGGGTGAAAAACAAAGAAGGAACATTGAATGAGATGGAGTATCTGAAGTTTGAATAATATAAGGTGCAAATTGAATGTCAAAGCTGAATGCATTTCAATCCTGTTAGGAATTTACTAGTGAACCTTCTACGCACTTTTGTGAGTTGCCAGCAATAAGTCAATTAACAGCGAAACTTGTGTAAATTTACAGGATTGTGGGTATGGCTGGCATAAGCGAATCCTTGTTACTTGTGTCTTTTTGCTGCTTGTGCACGTTCTTGACTGCCGTGTCATTGAGTGCAATAGCCACAAATGGTGCAATGAAGGTAAGCTAAGCTCATAAAGTGTTAAGTGTTTCTTATTCGAATGAATTACTATATCCTTTTTTTCAGTGTAAGTTTCTGTTCATGCAAGTAAATCTTTCTCTTGCGGATTTTTTTTACTATTATTTTAGGACCTTTTTATGGTTTTCACCAAAAATTTAATGGGAAAATATCAGTGAGGTACCCTGAGGTTTCACGTAATATCGATGAGGTACCCTGAGGTTTCAGTAATATCAATGAGGTACCCTAGAATTGAATTTAATTTCAATGAGGTACCTTCTCACTGGATTCCGGTCATAATCCGGTGACCGGAAATATAAAATGACCATACTACCCTTGAAATAATTTATGTAAAACTTGTAAATTGGTGATTTACTATAAAGATAAAAAAAAAAAAATTGTACCATTAGTCATTTTTTTACATGGCAATCCTGAGTATCAAATGCTGAAATTGTTAAAGGTTACTCCATCTTCTAGGTTATTCTATATATATATATATTTTTTTTTTGATAAAGAAAAAGTATATTATTAACAAAGTAAAATTGTAATTACAAAGGTAGAGGACAAGGAGTCCTCAAAGAAAAGAATTACAAGTCTCCCCAATGATGTTGGATGTCAGTAAGGGTAACACCCCTAAAAGCCCCAACCGCTTTGACCCAAAGTGAGGCCATGTACACAATACGGTCCCACACAAGCTCCACAGGCATGGACACTCTCGAGAAAATACGGGAGTTGCGTTCCAGCCAAATACACCAGAGGAGTGCGAAAAAGGCA
>BSSO01008099.1:0-10413 GCA_030267885.1 Mesembryanthemum crystallinum | reverse complement strand
CTTTCTCTCTCCAATCACACTCTCTCTCTTTCTATTATTTTATTCTCTCACAATAATATCTCTCTCTATTACTTTAATCTCTCACATAAATTTTCCCTTTTATTTTTTATTCCCTCTATTAATGCAAGGGCAAATTTGTCTAAAAATATTTACCTAAAATCTTGCACCCTCTCGATTTTTAAAAGCTAATTTCGGGACAGATGGAGTACTATGCAAATATCAAGGGAGCTCAAACCATCATGAGGCACCTTATAAGAAGGGTACTCGGTCAAAAGAGTGCAAGCCGATATAAATTAACTCAACAAGCTAAAGTCTTGATCCCACGCTTTAAGTTTTCTAGGCGTAAAACAAGAAAACTTAAACTTAATAGTTTTGATTTGTTCTGCAACCATAAAAGGATCACACCTCTTGTTCTTGAAATTCTTCTCATTTCTTGCTTGCCAAAGGGAATAAGATTTGATGGATTACTTAAATTGGTTATCATCTGTTTGAACTTTTAGAATGTACAAGTATTAAATGAATTTTTATAGTACCCCATGTTTAAGAAAGTTTAATTAAGACCTTTTTTTTTTTTTTTTTTTTGTCTGCAAGGAGGAACTTCCTTCCTACTTGAGCGTGGCTAAAGGCCACCTCCTAACGCACGGTCTCGGGTATTAATTCGTGTAGGTGCTCTCCAAGAGGCTCGAACCCGTGACCTGGTGTATAAGCCAAAGCTTGTTTACCAGTGGGCCAACACCTCTTGGGTAAAGTTTAATTAAGACTTTGATGGAATAGTTAAATTGATTATGATCTGTATTAAAATGTCAAGTATGAAATGAACTTTTATAGTATACCATATTTTCAAGAGTTTGATAGATTACTTAAATTGGTTATGGTGATATGGTCTGTTTTGAAATGTCAACATATTCATTGTTTTTCAATGGTATATATATCTAAACTAGGAAATTGTGAGCTTTTTTTTTTTTCTTTTTTGTATGTTGAGGAGGGAAAAGCCCTTGAATTTTATTAATTAATATAAATAGAGCAACCAGCATAGAGGATGCTATGAGTCCTTCTGGAGGACCATCAAAAAACATAAATTTACTAGTAACACTCATCAAAACAAAAAATAGCTAGCCAATTCATAGCAATATTAACCTCATGGTAGACATGGAGAATGGCGAATCTTCCACAAAAGGTCAACAAGGAGAGTACGGAATTGGAGTATGAGGAAATAGTTCCGGTTCCAAGGGGCCAGGTCATCCCGAAATGCCAACAAAATTATCTCCGAGTCGACCTAAAAAACAACACATGGAATATTAAGGTCCCTTGCCATAAAGAGCCCTTTAAGGGTTGCCATGAGTTCAGCTCGAACCAATGTGCAAATCCCACGTTTAAGAGTGAAAGCCTTAATAAACGCACCAATATTCAAGTGAATCAATCTGGGCCCCCTTCACCAGCTGTACCTGGATCGCCTTACGATGCACCATCTGTATTAAGTTTCGCCCAACTTATATTCATGAGAAAAATATCAAAATCCAATCAGATGATCTTTGTTATAAATTTGGCACACGACCTTGTTGTATATTTTGTCATGCAACTTATTATACTTTGTGCAAAACTTGTCATCTTTAATCCAAGTAGATAATGGAATCATTTACAAAAATAATGGAAGTATAAACATCTTGTTCACTAATTACGGAGTATATAATTAGCATGGTTATTAATGTATACTATACTCTATATTAGAAAGAGATAGGTTAACCTCATTGGATCATTGGCAAGTTGGCAATCAATTTAATAATCTATGTTTATTTTAGGAGAGAAGGAAAGGGATGTAAAATTTTCAAGTTGTCCTTACTTTATTATTAGTGAAAAATGTGAAAGTGACTTTTGAAAAGGAGATACATAAAGGATAATTTACTAATTTCAATGAAATTATTTTACCAAAAATAAAAATAAATCTTTTATTAGTGTGAACATACTAAGATAGAATATGTAACTTTCATTTTATTACACTCCCTAGGTACAATGTCTTTTTCTTATTAGATTGTTGATTTTCTGAGTCAACTAAATATTTTCAATTCATGGAGTATAAGTTTTCACTAGTGCCACCTTTAATGGAGTAATATATAATGCGAGAAATGGTGTGAGAAGGGAAGTAGTCAAGAATCAAGATTGATGAGTGAAAGAGAAAGCCACTCCAAATCAAATAATTCGTGAATTAGAAATATACTAATAACTTTAGTGTACTTATTAGCAAAGCACGTAATTTGTGATGGAGTACAGAGAAATAAGGACAAAATCCAACCTAAGTTGTTACGGAGGAGTAAACAATAAATGTACGAGTATAAAATATCGCAACGTGGTTTTTTTGAAGTGGGAGCACATGGCAATTGGCATGCATGGTATATCACTATCACTATGTATATATATTCGTATTTCTAAGCGATAAAACCTCTAATCATCATTAGTTTAAAATTGAGTTAGTTTGGTCATTCACATGTTATTATAGTACTGAATTAACTGATGGTTCTGCAATTCCAAATTAGTTCCACATGTACCATTACAAATAGCCCCATTATAATATAATCTACTCCCACCGTCTTAAACAGTTCTTTACATTGAAATTTTCACGATCTCCAATGCAACACTTGACTATAAATAATTACAATTTTATATAAATAATAATTGAAAAAGATGATATTATGAAAATAGTACTCCGTAGTTAATATGAATCTAATATAAGTATTTTTTACTATGTAAATCTTTATATATTTTCACTAATTTAATCTTTTACCTCAAAATGTCAAACGTAAGAAACTTTTTGAAACGGGTGGAGTATATAAATATATAAAAACATAAATCTATTGTCACTCTATAACTCTCTCTTTTCAAAAATAAGAATAAAGAAGAAATAAATTTGTCTATATTACTAAAGATAATTAAAATGTACTCATATATGTTATAATATTAATCATTTACTATGAGATAAATTAGCTCATAAATTTTGCATTTTTGCTAAGATTATGTACATCATCAAATATAGAGCAGCTATAGTATAACATCAATTATTTTACAATTGAATAAGACTACATATAGCTTGACAATTGATAAGGATCCTAATTCTTCGCTATTGTAAATGAGGGAAATGGGGTAATGGAGAGGATTCTCTAAATAAGTAATGTATAAATAAGAAAAAATGGGGTAATAGAGTGGATCCTTAAACTGAAGATAGGTGTAATTTCCCGTGGGTTTCTCATTAATCACAATAATGTATATATACAAATTACACAATCAAGGGCCATAGATACATGGGTCGGGTCTAACTATAAGTAAATAAATACATCATTTACACATCTACTATCACACCCCCGCATTCCGAGCAGGAGGAGGGCGGACGCTCAGATTGGACCGAAAGTCAAGAAAGAGCTAGGAAGGGAGACCATTGGTGAAGATGTCAGTATACTAAGAGGAGGAGGGCACATATAGGACGCGGACCTAACCCTCTAATGGGTAATATATAAATAGGGGAAATAGGGTAATAGAGTATATCCTTACACTTCACTATATAGCTTCATCAATAATGATATATGTCACTAAATTTTACTTTTGTTGAAACAATTTGATTTATATTGTTTTTATGTTTCAATATGTCTTCATAGTGGTAAATTTTGAAGACACGACAAACTTATATCCATGTCAACTGTTGAGCCTATATAGGTAGGTAATGTGTTGTTTTCATGCTTTTGTCTTTCACTACTCCAATTGTCCCTTTGATCTACTGAAAAATCGCTCAGTAGGAGTATGAAATATGGCGTATGTGCCATGTAGTCCAATGAATAAAATCTTTTTTAAAAAGGTATATTAAAATAGTAACACTTTTGTGTAACCATTTAATTGTTAGACGATTCAATTTACAGATAATTTTTTATACTGAATTGTAAAAAGACATCTCTATTAAGTCGCTAAAAGTCACTTATAAGTTGTTGAAAGTCAGCCCCTAAATTGCAAAAAGGCCCCTAAATTGCAAAAAGGCAGCACTATATAAGGTCATTTATCGATTAGACGGTTGTACCCAAAAATTTACATTTTAAAAGATGAGTTGAAACTTTTTTTTCATATTTTTTTTTACAACTCCTTTGCATAAAGTGGAGAAAAACCATTTGTTGCAAATATTATTATAATATATATACATATATTATTGTAATATATATACATATACAACCGTCTAATCATTAGATGACCGAATATAATGGTGACTTTTCGTAATTTATGGGCTACTTTTAGCCACTAAAGGGATACTTTTTATATTTTATAGTAATTTTATAAAACAACCATAAGTCATTAAAATGTAGCCCCTAATTCGATAAAAGTAGTCACATAATTGCAAAAAGTTATTACTCGATTGAGTTAAGTTGTATAAAGTAACCCCTAAACCACTAAAAATAACCCCTAATTATGAAAAGTCATTATTAAATTATGTCGTCTAACGGTAAGACGGTTGTATAAGAGAGTTACACTTGATATGTATACTGATCAAGTGGTTTTTTTTTTCTTTTTTCTAAAAACAATATCATACTCTTGATATGTATACTGAACAAGTGGTTTTTTTTTTTTTTCTTTTTTCTAAAAACAATATCAATCTAGATTGAAAGTTTAAGATACTACTACATATCAACCGATAAGTATGACAAAATATACTACTACAAAAATTAAAAAAGCATATAAGAGAACAGGTCAAAGACAGTAAGAAAACATCTATGGTTAAAATTAAATAAAACACCTTAGGACAAGACTACGTCCAAATAAACAACAACCTCATGATGCAAAAGATATGATCTATATTCTATAACCTCCCAGAAGCATTCTCCACCCAAAAGCGGAGTAAAAAATAAAACAAACACTCAAAATGGAGAACACCAAAAAGCCCCCTAGAAAAAGAAATCCTATGACGAACAAGCAAAAATTACTCAATAATTCGAGGCTAGGCCTTCCTTATGCTAAATATCAAAGTACTCCTAAATTGTTTGTAGTAACTCCTAAATTATTCAATATAATTCTTCAATTATTTATAATAATTCAAGTAGCCCCTGAAGTGTTTTAACTAATCATTAAAGCTGTTTAATATTATCTCAACTTTCATTCTCATAGTTAGCCATATACTAAAGTAATACCTAAATTGTTGAAAGTAATCCATAAATGGCTTAAAGTGCTTATTATTCAGATCGTCGAACAATTAGACGGGTACATAAGAGTGTACGTTATTGCATTGTGCTAAGATTTTCATAGAAATGAACATATATATTTAACATGAAATAATCACGCATAGTTGATGTCCATATCATCGTCTTGTGATTCATCTTTTAACATAGACCCAACCCATGTAGCGTCCCCATCCACCCAACTCAACTTCAACCACAATACACACCAACCCCCAGTCGCCCAACCCTCAACCCATAATAATAATAATAATAATAATAATAAGAAGAAGAAGAAGAAGAAGAAGTAGTATTCTAAGTTGCGTTAATTAAGTTCAGTTAAGTTTCAATTCAGTCCATATTCTAAGTTCATTTCAATTTAGTTCAGTTACAATAATTTTTGTTCTATTCAATTAAATTCAGTCAATATAATTTGAACATAATATGCCGTAAATGCTTAAGACTGTTCTTTATATTGATTTTTCTTCAAGAATGTAACCTGTTCATACTCTATACATATATATTTAAAATACGTGACATTTATTTATTATATTTGTAATTAATATACTCCCACCGTTTCACAATATAGGGGTCTTCTCTATTTTCGTAAGTCAAAATCCATCTACTTTGACTACTTTTCATGAAAGAAACAAATTGATTCACATTATAAAAATTATATCACTATTGACCTTTGAAAGTACACCCATAAGGGTTATATTACTATAATGTTTGATAATAATTTAGAAAAAAATAAATGGTCAAAGTGCGTCATTGAATACCGTAAAAAATTCAATAGACTGTACATTGTGAAACAGATGAAGTATTAATTATATGTATTTAAGTTCAATACACCACGTGGTAGAGCCACATCATGCATACCCAATTATAGAATCCCTTTGATTCTAAATGAAGGGCGGTTCTCTTCACCTGGATAAAACTGAAATGAACTTATTATTCAAATTTAAATGAACTGATTTTTTAATCCGAACTCAATTGGTTTAAACTGAAGAATTGAACTATATTGATTTTTTCTGCATAGTCTTTAGTCATTTATAACTGGTCAAAACCCTTTCAATATTGGACTCTTTTGAAAGTATCAGATATCAATCTTTGCAACGTAACTACACACTTATCATCATGAATTTATATTGGAATAAAAATTTATTTTGGCAATATACTACTATATTTCAACTAAACAAAAAATAAGGTGAGAAAAACAAAGTCTAAGTGTCATTTCAGAGTTTTTTCACATGGATTGATATCAAGCAAGTAGAAAAAAAAAAGCATTTCATTTATTTCAGTTTATTTAAAATCATTTCAGTTTAGTTTAGCTTCGTTTAAATCTGTTCAATTCAGTTTAATTATTTAGTTGAAGATAACATGCTTTAAAAAACGTAATTAATACATGATTTTACAACGACTGTAGTACCGTTTACTTTTTGTATTGGAAAAAGAAGTGTATACAAGTATATGAAAACAGGAAATTTAAACAAATAATTGCATTGTCAAGGCGAAATGACACTTGTTTTGAATAAAACACAACCCTAATACAACATTTATATAATTAGGATTGGAGAAGGTGTATACATAGATGATATACTCCATATAGAAGATAAATCACAAATGCTACATGCCTACATCTACCCAATCAAAGATTATTTCTCTACCATAATGATATGGAGTAATTACATAACTCTATCGGATAAGGATGTCGTAGTTGCGCAATAAAATTTTGGCCATACTGATAATTATAGATCGATGATATGCCACTACGTACCCCAAGCAACATGAATGTGCAACTATATATGCTGTATAAACCGATCATCTCGAGCTCTCTACAATCACGTACTCGATCTCTCAAATATACACGTTTTACTAAATAGTACTTAGTAGTTGATATTATTCAGTTTGATATTAAAATGGCAGCAATCAAAGTGATCAAAACAATAGCTCTTTTATCCTCATTGCTCGCTTCTCTGGCCATGCTTGTCCAAAGCCAGCGAATTGGCGGCAATCCTGCTGGGATCGGAAACCTGTTCGGCCCTCCCGGTACCCTTCGCGGGGGACTTATAGGCGGAATTGCTGGCCTTGTCGGAGGCGGAATCGGAGGCAATTCCATGGGAGATGATCAAAAGGTTGCTAATAATGGGGGTGGTGGTCATGGTGATGATATATGTCTCGTATTGATGCAAATGCAAAAATTGTTGGTGCCGATAGTGAGCCTGGTGCCAAAATTGGAATCAAAGCTGCAGGTGGTGGAAGAAATGGGGGTGGTAATTATGTACTTCTAATTTCTGTTTCCACAAAGGAAAGGAGTATCAACTTTCACGTACCAAATGCAGCTTTTATATATAAAGGCTCGATCTTCTGCTTTTATGTACTCAATAAGCTTTCCTTATTTCTTGTATGTATCGTCTCCATGATGTTTATTAAAATCGAATAGTTTTTCCTTATTGAATAAAAATTAATTAGAGATTGTTGTCTCGTATTGCATTTCAAGGTGTAATAAATTAATTCCCCTCAAAAAAAAAATTAATTGGAATGATATAAGTATTTTTTTTTTTGATTTTGCATACAAATTAATAAATTATTGAGTAGTTTAAGAAAAGAAGAAGATAGAATGATAAAGATATCCTTAGTCATTAGTGTTAAATGCCACTATATATGGAAGAAAGAAAGGAGTAAATACCAAGGAAAAACAAGGGTAAAGTAGGAAAAACGACAATAAATGCTTCTTGGAAATAGTTATGTGCCTTATATTATGAAACAAAAAGTGAGTAAAAAAAAGTGCTTATATTATGAATTGAAACAGAGGGAATATTGTTTTATACAGTACAACTACTGTCGATCTATTCATTACTTTACAAGCATGCATGTGTTTATAACAATACTATAACCATAACCATAACCATAACACTTGTCCATAACAAGTAGGGGCCACACACATTTAATCATTTTTGTTGAGATATTTATTTATCAAAACGGGATAAATATTTATGAGACTCATAAAATTGATAAATTTTGTCCATAACAATTAAGGATATAGCATTACTCATGTTTATAGGAGTATATAACGTAATTGATTCACATTAATTAGTGCAATGTGATATAGGGAAAGCTACAATCAATTCATATTAGTTTAGTGGTAAGTCTTTTTAGCTTTAATTTTTTCCATAAAATATGGTCCACAACAATTTTAATATTGTATTTATTGTTATTTTTTCCAGTTTTAACCTTCTTTTTCGAATTTATGCATTATTGTGACATTTAATTACTAAGGATAGTTGAATCATTTTAAGTTCTATTTCTCTTAGTTTCACAAATTTCTTAATATGTGTGCAAAGTCATGAAAAAATAAAAAATAAAAAGAGAAAAAAGAGACTTATATTGTGAAATGGATGGAAAAATAAGAAGAATAATCAATTAATTAAAAATAATATTATTATCAAGTATAAAACACTTGAGTAATAATATGTTTAATTCATAAATAGCACATGACACAAACTACTTATGTTACCCTTTCAAACTATCTACTTTATAAAAAAAGTATACGAGTATTATTCATCAATCATACCCTAATGGGCTGCAATAACATTCTTATCTCTTTATGGTATAGAGAAGTTCAGGTAGGATAATTTATGAGTCATTTATAATCATGGAAAGCTTAAAGGTTGTCATAGCAAATCTTTTAGCATGTAGGAACTTCAAATTATGCAACTCAAATTTTGTTAAATATAATTACAAAAATATGATGTACAACTTGACTTCAAATTATGGGATCAGCCCNAAAAAACTTGACTTCAGATAAAGAAACAATCAAATATGGGACAGAGAACTTATCTTTAGCAAATGGTGGCTAAAAGGAAAGAAGTTCTTGGAAGTTACGTCATGTCGTCAAAAAAAGCAAATGACCTTTTCACTACTACAAATCTACAATCATAAGTCACAAGTAAACTTTAGTTTATTATGAGTAGTAAACTTTAGTGGTTGGTGACACGTTTTTGAGAGCATGAATGAAAGAGCTCAAATGTTAAATGTATACTTCCTCTTAACCAATCTTTGACTAACGATGTTTTGTGATACTACTTGTATATGTTTTGGTAAACATTTTACGTTGAAGAAGTGACAATTCACCTCTTAGAAATTAGAATAGAGCCAAAAGATGAAGAGAAAAGTATCCCTTTCACACCAAAACAACCCACCATACCAAAATTAACATTTAAGGAAGCTTTCTCCGTGCTAACTAGCACAAGTTTCTAACTGAATGGAAAATAACAGTGTGCCTAATCAAAAGCCCTAACCTACCATCCCACTAGACAATTAGGCACATTATTTATCGGTTTGATGGGCCGGGTTCAATTAAGTTTAGACTCTGTTCATTTCGTCAGTATTATTCAACTTTTAATTTAGCATAGCTCAATACTCCTACTAAATGTTGTTATCTTTTGCTTTATACATTCAGTTTGGATCAATTGTATTTAACTCCATTAAAAGAATCGAGCCTAAGTTAGATATTGAATCGTAAGGGTCAAACACACTCAGTGTTAACCCTCTAATTTGGGGATAAGTTATCAAATCGAATCATAACTTTATAACCATATCAGTCCTCATAGATCACAAAAATATATTTTTCACACACATTTTACTAGTCATTCAATGTGATCAAATTATGTATAATGATCAAAATCAAATCATTCAATTAGTTTACTTGAAAAGTAGGCCAAACACACTATAGCTATGTTTGGCAAAAGTAGCTGATAATGTGCTTAATAATGTTGTAGTTGCTCAAAAAAATAGTTCAAAATTATTGTAAATTAGTAACAAACTAGCTGAAAAGCTAGTTTATGTGAAAAACTTATTGGAATAGCTTCTAAAAACCAGTTGAAAAAGTTCAAATTGAGAGTTAAAAGATGAAAATAGTTAGACAAACTGTTTAGTTGTTGAGAGAATAAAAAAGAGGATTGCTTAACGTAACAGCCAAGTTACTCGACGTAACCATTTTTTCCGAAAATGCCCTCCTTATTTCTTCCCCCATTTTCTAGCTTCCTCATTTCTCTCTCCTTTCTCTCTCTCTCATAAAAAAAAAAAAAAAAAAATCATTTCATTAGCAGTTGCAATTGCCATTGAATAGGGAACTACACCATCATCAAAATCAAAGATTGATCAAATTGCATGGGTTTCTCTCTCTACTCTTCTTGTGAATGTTAGCAGAAGAATCAAATCGATCAAACTG
>BSSO01008098.1:0-10413 GCA_030267885.1 Mesembryanthemum crystallinum | reverse complement strand
AAAAAATTCAACCAAAGTAATAATAACTTAAAATTTTAGTAATATATTACAAACCGTGCAGCGCAAGGGTATAAACCTAGTTAGAAACCAAATCTAACAAAATCCATTGTGATACAAAGATTACGTAAATAAATTTAAGAAATTTAAAATAATTTTTTTTTTTGGGAACATAGAAATATATGTGAGGAAAAATAAAATTAAAATGGGTAAAAGATATATAATGTAAAAAATATGGAGGCAAGGGTATTTTGGTCTAAAGTTTGAATAGAGGTCCTTAAACCACCAAAATCAAAATTCAGGTCCTTAAACAAAAAATTTTACAAAGTTCAGATCCTTGTTTTTAGAGTTAACTCGTGCTAGGGGGCTTAAGGAACTTAGGGAAGAAGTTGCCAACATGAAAAGGCAAAATGAATTTGAATTTTGCAATAAATGAGTACATAGTGTTAATTTTTTGGGATTTTTTTATTGTTTTTTCATATGTTCATGTGACTAATTTTGTACTGGTAATGTGATCTGATGAGCAGAGAGTTAGGAAAGCTGCCCTGTATGGGGCAAGTGAACAATATTATAAAAGAGAGAAATATAAAAGTCAAACATAGTCATTACACAAAAAATGCATTGCAAGGGCATTATAGTCATTTTATGTTTTAGTGGTTACGTTGATCACTTTGTTTGAAGTTCAGGGGTACCCCAGGCACGTTTTTAAACTTTGGGTACCGCAGGCATTTCATCAAATTAAAGTATAGGGGTACCTCAGGAAATTTACTTTTAAAATAAGAAAGGCATCATATAAAAATACAAGACCAAATCGATACTACATAGAAAATTCCAAAAAATTGATTAGTATTGAGAGTTTTTTTAATTTTTTTTTTTAAAAAATTCATGCATCTTGATATGTTGTATTTGGGAATATGGTTGTACACTTTATGAGCCAAAGATATTCATAATTGGTTTTATGGAAAATAATTTTAAGAAGTTAAAGTCACAAATAGGTTGAGAGTACATTCTTTACTAGAATAGTCATGTGCTCCAATGAATAACTCATTGTTGTTACTAATATAACTTATATGGTGACCGCATAACATATTATCTTATTTAATTGTTATTTTTGAAAGGGATATACAACTATATCAACTATGAAAGACACTAGAAATACAAGATATGTAAGTGAAGATGTATAACTTCGCACAAATAAAATGAATTTATTAGTCTTAAAATATACTTATTTTAGTAATTTTACTAAACGAGTGATACATTACGACAAGTAACCATCAATTGCAATAAAACATCTTCGACACGACAAAAAGCTAAAAGCAATTGATGACAAAAATAACCATTAGGCATTGTGAAAAAGTTGACGTGTATACATACTTATATATGGTTAGTAGAAAATCGTAATAAAGTGTTTTACAAAATCATATGATACGTACAAAGTATTGTCCCATGGCTTTTCATCTTAATAATGTTTATTATTTGGATTATGTTGATTCAATAATCTACTTCATAAATTTTTTCCATAAAAAAAGGAAAATTTTTTGCTGAGGTATACTAAGGTTTAGTGAAAATAAACTAGGTATATTGACGTTTCAAAAAATATAATTAAGTTTTTTTAGATGAAGAAAAAGTATATTAATATCAGAAAATAGTACAACAGAGAGGACAAGATTTCCTCCATCGCTCAACAGTTACAAGTTTGTCCAATTTCATTGGAGGTTAGAAATAGTATGTCCCCAAAAACCCGACTGCTTTAGCCCACAAAACAAATTTGAAAAGTTAATTGCAACTCATGATTTTTGTGATCTGATTTAGTAAATTATGCTTTGAAAACCATCAAAAGTAATAGTGGTGCATCGAACACATAGATATGAACCCTTTAGATGTTCCCAACAACTCCGATCAATGCTTTAGCATCCATTCATATGTCCCTCCTTCATGGGTTTAAAGCTGAAAACATGCAAACTTAATGGCTTTTCACGACCATTAACTCAATGTATACTTTAGTCGATTTGATCACTGAAATCTTGAGTTGCATTCAAATTTCTAAAATAGTATACTTTTATGTATTTTGTGAAAACTTGTTATACCGTATACCTTAATGTATTTCCACTAATATCGATATATCTAAAAAAAATACGCCACAAATTATAATAACTAGCCCGTTGCAAGGGGCATACAGGTGGACGTGCAATATCTTGTATGTTAGTCCTACATGCCAATTTCCTCTCTTAGTTACACGTTTATATCACAAAAATCTTATACAAGTCAGGCTCACAAGTTGCAATATATGCTCATGGGTTGTGACCAGGTCCATGTATACACCATTACACTCCAAGGTGAAACCATGCTTTGCACAGCTTTGTTTTCACAAACAGACTGACTTCAAATATCATAAGATTGTGATTTGTGGGAAAATTGAACTTAGGACGATGCTTAGGTGAAGGGGTGAACTGCAAATATGACGATGAACACAGCCCGAGCAAAACCTTGTTTTCTCTCTCCTGATCATTCCCGTCATCGCTATTCCACTACTTCTCCAGTAATTTTGGGTTCAATTCTCCCTCAAGTAGACGATATGAGCAAATCCCAATTGGCCTCAAGATCCCCATCAAGTGATGTTTCACCAAGCTCGGAGATGCCCACCACCTGTTCGACGAAATGACCCGTAAGAATCCTCTTAGCTATTCAGTAAACTGGGCATTGGAGTTGCCCATCACAGTTGTTGCTTAGTAGCCTTTGTTATTAACTGTCAGTGTCACCTTAATTTTTGTGGATTTTTGCTTTTCGCTTCGGGTACAATTTGGGTTTCTTGTGACATCTTGATTGCCTTAGTTCATGGCTTAAATGTTAAGGAAGGTATGTTCATCTTTTATACAAAATTGGATATCGATGATTAATGAATCATGTACAGAATGGTATCAAAGTTTGATGACCAAATTTATATATATGTAGTGCAAACAAGTATAGTATCAACATATAGAGTAATCTTGCAGCCTAAACCAAATAGAAGAAAAGTCGAAATTACACAAGAAAAATCTCGAGTATGATCGGGCCATGACCACTCTCGTTCTTCTATGATAGCTACCTCTTTTGCAAGAAAATCAGATATAGGATATGATTCTAAGAAGAAATTGTAGTATGTTTGTTTAATTTGTTCTATAGGAACCGTTGTTTACCGGGCATGAGTCAGATTCTATTACAAGCTTGCTTCACATCATCGTCTTCTCCTGTAATGTTGTTTCCAGAGTAAAGACATTAACTCAGGATTCTGTGTCATTGAGTCTTTAATTCCAGTATAGGCAGAGAATGTACACAGAGCGAGTCGATGATAACATATTTAATAACCAATACGCACATGGATTGGTTTCCTAGTTGATCCACTGGCATTCTACCAGGCTTCACTTGGAGGAGGAGACCAATTGACCATTGGCATTGAAATCCTGGGTTGGTTACACCTTTTTACCCCGTCAAGGTTTGCAGCTATCCCTGTGCCATAATGGAGATCCTCTATTCTAGCCTGGGCAAAGACCGCGTAATTCAACTGTCTACAATCAAGCTCTGGGTTCTCAGACACCAGATTGTTTCTCATATCCAATAGAGACATGTCAGACAGCACTACCAAAAAAAATCTAGCACAATCATATAATCATTTGAAAACCTTGTGATGCATTCTATCTACGAGTCAAATGATAGAACCTTCTTCTTCTTTTTTATTTATTTTGTTTTTAATTTAGTTTTTGTTATATTTTTATATTTTTATTTTTTATTTTTTCGAGGTCGTATAAATAATCAGATGTATTTTTGAATGTTGCCTTGAAATGCTTATAAATATGGATACTGGAGTTTTCAAAGGGAATCTAGAGTAGATTTTGTATATCAAATCTAAATCAAACTGAAAATAGCTCTCGCGTTTTGGGTATGCTGTACTGGTAATCTTCAAATTTGAGCACTAAAGTTAATTCTAGTATCCCTTGCCCTTCTCTCTAAAGTCTCAGGCATATTCTAGACATGGTCTTGAAAAACAATTTTTTTCTTCTTCTTCTTGAATAAATTGAATGGATGAGTAAGTTTTAAATCTAATGGCTATGTTTTTGAAATGGGTTTGTGGCAGATTGTGGTGGACAATGGCATAATCCAGTTGACACTATTAAAACCAGAGGGAAGTGTCACTAATATTTCGTTACAATGGTATCACGAATTTGCTCGAGCAACTGAATGAGGAATCCAATCGAGGGTAATGTACACTACTAACTCCTTTGCACTATTCAATATTCCGTGTGGAAAGAAGAAAATTGGTTTTTGATCTCTTTTGCAATTACCTGGTACTCTGGTAGTTGCAAAACTGTTTCAAGGGAGACAACTAATTCAAAGGAAGGGAGTAGATAAGGCTAAGATTGTTTTTCTTTCAAATCAAATTCCCCTCCTTTTTGTTCCGTCTAAATGTACAATTGAATAGCTAAGTAATCTAGCTAACTACAATGCATAGGTACTGGGACGTTGTCTGGAAAGGAGAAGGAGTCACAAGAAAGAAGGGCAACCTGGACAGGTATAGCGCATAGGGAAAGCAATGAAAATAAATCTCTGCCCAAACATTCTTCAGTTCTTGAAATGTATATTCTTCACTAATGAGCATTTGTTGTTAGTAATACCATATGCTAAAAATATTTTGATGCAGGCTTGACTGCACAGATTTCAAGGTTGTAGTGGAAACAGATGAGCAAGTTGAGCTTTCATTTACAAGAACATGGAACTCTTCTCTCACTGGCAAGCTCCCCCCTATGAACATTGATAAAAGGTCCTAATCTTCATCAATACTTCCTCTTTGAGATTAGTTATTAATCCTTTAAATGACCTTTTTGTCTTCCCTGATGGAACTGTGATTATACCCTCTAGTCTCGAATTAATTGTAGCTTTCTATTTTGTAATGTCTCAAAATAATATCTATTGTAGTCTTACAAGATTTTATCTCTCAATTTATTTTTCATGCCAATTTATTCTAGTGTGTGTTGATGCAATGTATTTATTCGAAAGGATGATACTCAGAAAAAATAAATAAATTATGCAGGTATATCATGCTCCGTGGTTCTTCTGGCTTCTACACCTATGCAATTTATGAGCGCCCAAAAGGTTTTCCTGGTTTCACCTTAACAAACACTCGACTTGCTTTCAAGCTCAACAAAGTCTGGTAAGAAAGATACAACACATTAGTTGTTTACGTCAGAACTTTTATTTTCTTTTGATTTGCAATCCCCTACTATAATAGTTTATATCTACTTCATTGTTGAAGATCCTTTCCCCCTTTTTGCTATTCATATCACTTGTTCACTCAAGTTGTTTTGTGTTTCCTAAATTCTTATCAAAGCTATGAGTGACAGATTTGGTATGACAGCTCCATTTTTGAGAACTTTCTGTGCCCTCAGGACTATATATTCTGCTTCAGTGCTTCTCATCTATTTGAGTGACACGGGAAAAGCTACACTTTGAATAGGCATATACTGTTTTGGGATCCTTGAGGCCTATCATATATGATGAGTTATGAATGACAGATTTGGCATGATAGCTCCATTCTAAACTTTCTGTGCCCTTGGGACTATGTATTCTGCTTCTCATCTATTTGAGTGACAAGGGAAAAGCTACACTCTGAATAGGCATATACTGTTATGGGGTCCTTGAGGCCTTAGATGTTTGATGAGTTTCTTNAAAAACATAAAAGTAAAAAAAGAAGAAGAGAAAACAGTTGAGCTGGCCATAAGTAGGCAGCACAACTTATTTAAAAGAATGTTTTGTGAGGTGAAATAGTAGAGGTGCAACAACTTTTTGTGAGACAGGGAGGGATGTGTAATGTCTTTTGCTCTTATTAATGGGCTTCCTAACTTTTTATCATAGAAAGTTTGATTTTTTTCGATCCCTCTTTATCTCTTATGGTCTGACAAGCAACTCCCTTTCCTTGCCAACTATGTTATTTGCTCTCAAGATTCTTGGCATTGATATCACTCCCCTTGCATTTTTCTTCATGAACATCAGGCACCAATTTTTCGAACTTTTGTCATGGTAGTTGAAAGGAGAGTGATTGAAGGTGTTTTAGTCATCTCTTTGATGGGGAGTTTTGACAGATTTCTACTACTCAAATAATTAAGACTAACTCCATTGTGTTATTACCATAGAAACTAATTAAAGGAGAATCATTTTTGAACACTTATTAGTAATTAGCAAACTATCTGTATTTTGTAGCTGAAATCTCTAGAAACATACAATTAGTAACATTTTGGAAAATGGGTGACGCAGGTTTAACTATATGGCCATGGCAGATAATCGGCAAAGGAAGTTGCCTCTTCCAGATGACCGGTCACCGGAAAGGAGCCAAGCCTTGGCCTATCCGGAAGCTGTCTTACTCACCAATCCAATTGAGCCAGAGTTCAAAGGAGAGGTAAACATTTGTCTAACCTCATAAATCAACCTCGTGATACTATGCATATATGATTTTATTTGAATATTTGCCCTTGATACCTTGTGTAATCCTTATAATCTTTAACTATATAAATTTGATTGTAGTAATTTAATGTAATCTCATTTACTAATATTTACTAACGATTTAGGTTGATGACAAATACCAATACTCAGGTGAAGCCAAAGACATCCAAGTGCATGGATGGATATGCACTGACACGCCCACTGGGCTCTGGCAAATCATACCTAACAATGAATTCCGGTCCGCCGGACCCACGAAACAATACCTTACATCACATGTTGGCCCCACATCCCTCTCGGTAAGAAGATTGGCTATGTTGGTTGGGCAGGAACCAATTTTATGAAACTGGTTTATGTTAAAAGTTTTAACTATTTACATTGTTCCGAAAAATATTTTCTGTTGAACCTAACTCGGCAATCGGCATAAGTTAACATGCATAATCTTCTAGTTTCACACATTTCTTATAAATATAGCTAGCTTCTAATTGCTGTGAGGACATGGTGATTGATTATTAGGTACTGCTAAGTACTCACTACTCAGGTGCAGACCTAATGGCGAAATTTGAAGATGGAGAGCCATGGAAGAAAGTCCTCGGACCTCTTTTTGTATATGCAAATTCTGTGGCGAAGGGAGATGACTGGCACCAACTTTGGGGGGATGCAAAACGACAGGTTTCTTGCTAACAAACTACTGATTTCCGATGTGAAGTTTAGGAAAGCGATTTACTTGGACATCCAGTCATAAGTCAATTCTCTGTCAGAAGAGTAGTAGCTCATTTGCACAAATTTGCTTGCAGATGAATGTTGAAGCCAAACGCTGGCCTTATAGTTTTGCAGTTTCAGATGATTTCCCATCCTCCGAGCAGCGTGGGAACGTGAAAGGTAGCTTACTAGTCTACGATAGGTGAGGATCATTCCCCTCTCAACCTTCACCTTGAAATATTGCTCAGCATGATTCTGCATTCTGCCCTCAAATATATTCCCAATTAAGGTTATTTTATGTTTAGTAACACTGATGCCTTATTATTAATTTTAATGACCAGGTACCTTAAGACAAATAAGTCAGCTTCTGCAGCATACATAGGGCTTGCTGCACCAGGAGAAGCTGGATCTTGGCAAAGGGAAAGCAAGGTGAATTTACCTTTTTTTTTTTTTTTTTTTAAAGGTTACGATCCTTGGTTATCTCAGCTTGGAGTGTCCTCATCTGACATGTATGCCAAACTCTGCAGAGGTTTTTGGCTATTTCAGGGGAGAAACTATGCTTCTCTAGGGCCCATGATAAATAAATATATTGAAATGATCTTAGCATCGCGGAGTTCTAACTCCTAAGCCTTTTGGTCGTGCAATTGACGGGCTCAAGAACTTGACAAGTCATACACATGAATAACGTCCCTTAATTTTCGGTTTGATTTGGGCTGTCCTATTGTCATGTCTTATGTCGGCAACGGCGTCTAATATAGAATGAAGAGTGTTTGAGTAACAATGTAGTCGCAGTCAAATTCATGATTTCTTTTACCATTAGACCTTTCAACATTCCAACTACATCTACATGTTAATGCACCACTTCTGATATTCCGATGATATATTGTTAGGGATATCAATTCTGGACAAGAACGGATGATGATGGTCATTTTACCATTGAGAATATACGCCCTGGTAGCTATAATCTCTATGGTTGGGTCCCAGGATCCATCGGAGATTACAAATACAATGCCACACTAGATATAACAGCAGGTTTTTTCTTCTGCTTTAAAAGCTTTTTATTGATGAAAACTTGTGGTTTCAGAGTTTATCATTAAGGTGGTAATATTAACTGGAAAAAAACAGGCCATGCGGTCGATTTGGGTGAACTTGTGTATGCACCTCCAAGAGATGGACCTATACTATGGGAGATTGGAGTACCTGACCGGTCTGCTGCAGAATTTTTTGTTCCAGACCCTGACCCAAAGCTTATCAATAAGCTCTATATTAATCATGATAAGTAAGTGTCCTTAAACCATCCTTTACCTTAGTATCAGAACCTTTGTTTTGTTATCAAGGGAAATTGGTACCTATGGAGAAGGTGGAGAAACCAGGTGTAGACAGCTCTTTGGTTGAGATCTCTAATATGTCCTGTGAATGTTTATTATCCTTTGCCATTCAAAATTCAATTAACAGAGTATATTTCTGATTTTTTTTTTTTTCAAACAGGTTTCGACAGTATGGTTTATGGGATAGGTATACTGATCTGTATCCTAAAGAAGATTTAGTTTATACTGTAAATGTTAGCGACTACAAGAAGGATTGGTTATTTGCTCAAGTTAATAGGTAAGAGAACCCTTCCGTTGACTTTAAATTAAATAGGAATATGTTAACTGACCATCAACACGTAGAGCTTTTATGCAAACACCCAGTGATTGATAACATAATCTTCAAGTTTCTTCTATGATATACTAATTGACTGTGAGGGCAGATTGCTAGCTGTCTTTTCCAGTGCTTTCCTTCAGGAAGTGAACTACTCTAATTAGCAATTTGTTCTAATTATTGCAGGAAGGTAAACAACAACACATACCAAGCAACTACATGGCAGATTAGGTTCCCCCTCCTTAACGTCGACCAAGCTGGAACCTATTACTTGCGACTGGCACTTGCATCTGCGACTAGTTCAGCAATACAGGTACCTCAAAATAGTGATTATATGTCATTCGAAAAAGATCCCATATTCTCATTGCACTAACTTCATATGTAATATAATGTATATTACAGGTTAGGGTTAATAATCGACGGGAAAATCCTCCATTTTTTACAACTGGAGTGATTGGGCATGACAATACGGTTGCTAGGCATGGCATACACGGGTTATACTGGCTGTACAATGTGAGCATACCGGGAAGCAAATTCGTTGTAGGCAATAATGCCATTTTTTTGACACAAGCTATGGGTGATAGCCCTTGGAGTGGGGTATTGTATGACTATATTCGTCTCGAAAGCCCTCAACCCACCATGCTTCACCCCTATTAAATTGATTGTTTTACAGTCTACACAACTTTATGTGATGTGTAGTGTACATAATCCAATTCAATGAAAAACAGTGGTTGAATATATTCTATGCTTCCCCAACACCCCACATGCTAATTTTAACAATAGCTTGGAATTTACTCCATCCGTTTCACAATATAAAACTTATAAACTTTTGCACAGTTTCGATGCCAAACTTTTACCATTAGTTTTTCTTCTATTATGTTAGCAAATATTATAAAACTATACCATGTACAAGTACACTTATAAAGATGAGCGTACACCTAAAGAAATTCAATACATTTTAAAAAGTTGACTACTATTTTTCTCTACCGATGTGAATATCAAGTACTCCATTTAAAGATAACAAATTGATTAGAGTTAATCTACCAAACGAAGAGGGCAGCAATGGTTTCTCTTAATTTATAATTGGCCAATGGTTTAAGTAAGAAATTAGCTATTGAATCAAAAAGGTTTCAACAAATTCACCATTGTGTCCACTTTCTTTCATTACTCCTCTTAACTATTTTCAAATTGAACATGATAATTTGGGCGATTTGACGCCTTCTTTCTCACCAAAAAAAATAAAAAATAAAAAAATTGAACAAATACGAAATTACTCGAAAAGAAATTTGCCACAAATATGATGCTACTGAAAAAGTTAGTGAATGAATGAGCAATGTTTTTGGGGTCAAGTGTAGAAAATGGAACTACTTTCAAATTTCAAATTATGCAAAGTATCCTTACCAAATGTGCAATTGATATATAACTTTTTTCAGGGAGTTTTAAGTGGCCAATAATTTAAATTTCATCCAATTTGAGTGAATCATTTCCTAAACTAGTGTTGGAAAATAAAATAATTCACATTTTGGGTTGGAAAGAAAACTAATTCCCAAAGTGGTGTCCACCTAGGATTGGACACTACAAATCTATTTTTTTTTTCTCTTTTCT
>BSSO01008097.1:0-10413 GCA_030267885.1 Mesembryanthemum crystallinum | reverse complement strand
AGACTAATATTTTTCGCACACATATGAGAGGAGCCCAGAATCCTAGGCCCTACCACAAGAGCGATATAGAACTTTCTAAGCCCTACTGGGGTAGGGTCGTCCAGAATCATAGGCCCTCACCCAGCCAAGCCGTTGAACTTTCTAAGCCCTGCAAAGTGAGGGCCTATGATTCTGTATGGCCCTCCCCCAGTAGGGCCTAGAAAGTTTTACGGCCCTCCTGGGATAGGGCCTACATTTCTAAAAAGGCCTCTGTCATTCGCCGGATTTTTTTTTTAATGTCATTATAAGCCTAGTAAATTACCTGGAAAAAGGTTTACTCGTAGTTCCTCCACTCTGATCTATCTCTAAATTGTCTTCATATTTTTCGATTTTAAATTAGGAAGTGGGTGGTTAGAGGATCACTGGTGGAGCCCGAGGAGGTGGCTTGTGGTTCCATTAGAATGGATGGTCGAGGTAGGTAGTGACGGTGATAGTGGTGGTTGTAACACCCTAAGTTCCACATCAGAGGAATGTGAGGATTGTGATATGTTTATAAGTGGTTCCATCCTTTTACTAAATAGTAAGGCCTTCCCCTTTTTGGCTTAAGTGGCCCTTTATATAGGCTCATTGGGGGACTTCCCACCGTAGTGAGTTATGTTGCGATGGTAGTTGGGCTAGATTGTTACAATTGGAATCAGAGCCAGGTCTACCAAGATCCGCTTTTCTGGTTGAGGACTGACCCTACAAACCACCACAAGTCTTTCCATCATGCTTTGTCACTCGCTTGTACAGAAACTTCCTAAAAAGTCACCCATCCCAATACTACTGCCAGCCAAGCACGCTTAGCTGTGGAGTTTTCTTGGGTTTGAACTCCCTGAAAAGAATATGCACCTTGGTGATATGAGTAATACCATCAATCCATTTAAGCTATCCTCATCCATTAAATTCTTGAGGTATTACAGTGGCGTCAACCATCAAATTCATGGGGTATTACAATGGCGGCGGTGGTAGCGTTTATGGCGGAGGTGGTATTGGTGGTGGTGGTGGTGGGTTGGTAGGTGGGTGTTCCACCTTAAGGGGGGAGAGAGAGAAGAGAGACTAACTAGGGGTTTAAGTGAAGGTAAAAAGGAAAGTTGCCCTACAAAAATTAAAAATTCGTCTCTCTCTCTCTCTCTTTCTCTCTCTCTCTACATATGCTTTTGGTGGCTGTTTGACATAACTTTTACAAATAGAGTGGCAATAAATCGAAATTCCATAATTTTGTCTTCAAAAAAGATTTAACAAAAGTCAGGCTTCACATTCCCATCATGTTGATACATATATAAACCTATTGTAATCTAAAGCTAGCACATGGTGTTCAAAATAGCTGCCTTGCTCTTCAAAGTGAATGTCTTAGATCCAAAATATCTTCAAATTCATGTTGCCCTTTTTTCTCCTCTTCTCTTTCTTTCTTTTTTTTTTTTTTTTTTTTGGTCGTCATATTCTTGCAATCAGGTTTCCATTGATCACATTAGAAGCCATAATTGAGATGCACAGGGATGAATAGGGTAGCTTCCACCCTAATATCACCTCGTATGATGATGCTATTCCAATTAGGATTTTCTACACTGCTGTTGCTACTTGAAATACAACAATTCTATACATGTGCAATCTCAAATTGATCAAACTGAAATGTCAATTAGAAAATAAGCCTAGAACTTGAATGACATAGAAATAGGGAAATTCTATATGTTGCCCTTGTGTTTTACACTTTTCAATGTGGAGGACAATATTTTTCAAATTCTACCTAGTACCCTTCAGTTTTGACAAATTCTACATGGTGCCCTCCCCTTAAGTATTCTGTTGTGAAAATGCTAAATTTCACTAATTAAACTCATCCTCAATTATCTGACATACTTCCCTACCCCAACCACACCCTAACCACCTTACTATTAACGAACAGAAGTCATTAAAAGTGCTTGATTTAACAAGTTTTGATCTAACAACTTTCTAAGTCTCTGACATGGTTTTCTGAATATGCGGTAACTAATTTGAATCATTTGATGGAAAGAAATGAATCATTTTAAAACAAATTTGTTGAAAATGGTCACCATGTAGAATACTCCAAGATTACAAGGGCGCCATGTAGAATTTGAAAAAAAACATTGTCGACCATGTAGAATATCCCAATAAAATAAGAATTATTATGGTTATATGAGCCTTCTAAAAACCGAGCTGATAATTGAGCCTTTTTTTCCTCTGACAATCAATTTGCGGGCTATCTTCTCTTTTTAGTGGCTCAAAATGTACATGATATTGATTCTGTTCTCAACAAGTCATAATGCAGTCTCTCTAGATGAACTACAAAATTTTGCATCATGTTTTAATTTATGGTGACTCTCGCACACCATCATTTCCATTACTTCACTTCCTTTTTGCTTAATGGTTTGTCTTGTGCTTTGATGGTATTGATGATGATCACAATTCATATTTATCCACCAATATTCCCTTGAGCTTTATATTGTTATGCAAGGAACTTTGGTGCGATGAAGATTGATGGATAACGATGGAGACATGCAGTTAGGATGCTGCAAGTTCGATTGTATTTCTAGAGGTTTCATGTAAAGAGTAAGTAATACTTGTGATGTCCTGCGAAACAACCTATACAACAAACCATATCCATGCCCTGCAGAAAAGCTTGTGGAACAACTCGTGGAACTGATACTGTTTCTCTCTGCCTGTGAGGACAACGTGCAAACTAGAATTTTAGTTAAATCTATTTTGAATTATTTCATAATTATTTAGATTAAAAAAAATTTATTTTCACATAATATATCTGCCCAAATGATTTTTCATATCTTTAATATAAGCAAGTGATTATCCTTGAGAGTTTTGGAAATAAAACTCTAAAGGATGATAAGTTGCCTTGACTATTTTCTTTGGAAAAAAAATAGTAATTTTGACTGAGATTTGAAAGAATATTTTGTGCATAAACCTTAAGGCTCTAGTTGCCTAAAATAAAGGGAAAAGATTTTATATCTTATAGCATATCTTTTTGAGAAGATTTTTCCTAAATATTTTGGTGAGCTTTCTGCCTACAAATATGTTGAACATTGGCACGTCTAAGGTGTGGATCTAAGAGAGAAAGGCGGAATACTTGTTAATTAAATCGATGTGAGCAAAATCGTTCAAGTGTTCAAGAAAAAACACGTGTTCCACTCCCTATTCCTCCACCTGTTTTCGTCCGACATCTTAGCATTACTTCTCATAGGACTTATTGTGTTTTCATCTTATTGAGAAGCATATTATTTTAATAGTGTCATTGTTTGCTATTGTCGGAGTAAACAAGTGGGGTTTACTTGGGTTTAAAGTCAGATCCAAGTGTTACAGGTCAAGGGTAGGGTCTATCTATTGACTTTGGTTTGGTTCCTAAGTGGAGCTTTGAAATCCCTTACGGTCGTGGTTGTTTCTCCTTCATTGAGCAAGGAGTTTTTCCACGTAAAAATTCATGTCTCATTTTGTCTCTTATTGCTTATTCATTTCGTTTAACTTTTCCACTAAGAAATTCGGCCAGTCCCTCACAAAGAAATTCGGCCAGTTCCTTAAAAAAAAGAAAAAAAACAAAAATAGTAAGACCTAATTCACCCCCCTCTTGAGTCTTCACCTGACTTAACAGTTTGTCTTTCCTTCCTCCTTCCCTTGCTTGTTGAAGTATATTGCACAATAGCAATCAAAGGGAAATCACTTCACTCATTCCCTGTATGTCATGATATTGGGCTCTAAAATGTCATATTCGTTTATCAATATCATATAGCCAGTAATTGGGTTTCTAAAGTTAGGTACAGAGCAGTATCCCTATCATCAATATGCATGTCTTTACTCTCGTGCATATAATTTGAGCAAGGGTCCTCCTACACGTGGTATTTTTGCATCTGTTCTCATTTTCTTAATCGAGAATTATGTTGATATTGTTCTGCAGTGGTGGTGGTTTTAGAATTCTGATCTGTAACCGATCTTCAGCATATGTCACTAGATCCCTCAGCTATAATTTGTTGTAATTTTTGAATGAGTTGCCTATCCTTCCTCTATCTCTTCGTCTTTCCTTCTGCCATTCCTTGTTTCATTAATTTATTAGCAATTCCCTAAGCTTGATTCTAGGCATACATTTAAGCTATGAGCTACTGACAAGAGCTTTTTTCGATCTTCTTATTTTTCCTTTTCCTTTTTTTTCTTTTTTTGGCAGGTCTGTTGAGAAGGCTAAACGCAAAGAGCTTGATTCAGAGGGTCATAAAAACGATAACCCCAAGGAAGACAAATAGTAGTGTTCTATATGAATAACAAAAATGTTTCCATCAATAATTGGCAAACAATAAGTAAGGGAAGAGTGATGTTTTCTCTCAACTTTTGAGGCGAAAAGTTGGGTGCCATGACAATGGAAAAAAAAAACTCAAAAGAAGAAATCGAGCCAAAAGAAATCTGCTGGATCACAATCGAAAGGAAAACATGAAATGAAGCTAATGCAAAATCACTTGCGAAACCTGTCGCACCGGTTACAAAAGATGCGAAGAAGTCTCGATCTGTTCTGGAGGTTCAGGGGGTAGCTCCCATCGATTTTGAGCTGAACGATGGTGATGAAGACATTGTCATCTCGCCTGAGGAAGCTAGATATGAGTTGTATAAGCTATCGGCCGGGAAGACTCGCCAATCTTAGGCAGATGAAGCTAAAAATGCAACAAAATCATGGAAGCTATAATGGACTACTTTTGCTAAAGGTAAATCGGTTTCTAGAGCCTTTAATTTTGAAAATTCTAAACATGTGACTGGTAATAGTAGCGCATTTGCTAACTCAAAATATGTTAAAATTGTTGCTGAAGATGTTGAGGAGGAAATAAATTACTGGAGCACAGCTGTCGTATGCTATCTAATGGGGGCGAACCCTCTATTTCCATTATATAGGGACATATCAAACGCATTAGGGGCAAGAATGGCATCAGTAAAATTGCTGCTATTGCCAAAGGAGTTTTTCTTGTTAGATTTGAATCACTGGAGAGTAAGAACCAGGTACTGGATGGGAGCTTCTATGCATTTGATAAGAAACCCTTTATAGTGAAAGCTTCGAGACCTGACTTGGATATTCATAAGAAAGAGATCAAAACTGTCCCAATCTAGCTCCAATTTCATGGTTTAAACCTGTAATATTGAGGAAAAAATGCTCTTCATAAAATTGCAGGGGCATTTGGGAGACCTATTAGGAGTGACAATGCCACGGCCTAGAAGGATATGTTGAGCTATGCAAGAGTTCTTGTTGAAGTGGATATTAGTCAAGATTTTCCTGACTCAATATTATTTGAGGATAAACATGGTATTGTTAACTCACAGAGTGTGAAGTATGAATGGAAACATGTGTTATGTATTGAATGTAAAGCTTATGGACATGAGGCTGTTAATTGCAAGAAGAAAGATGGAGCTACAAAACAATGGGTACCTAAGAAACCCAAACCTATTGCAGCTAAGCCCCAAATTGATGCTGATGGTTTCCAACTTGTGGTTAATAGAAGATCCACTAAGGCTAGTAAACCTGCTGCTGTAGACCCTATACAACAAGGGCCTATTCGTACAAGTAATACCTACCTTTGATGCTATTGCTTTTCCAGATGATGTTCAGCCTCAAATGAATTCCTCTTTTGTTACTCCTCCTCATGATGGACCTGGTATCTTGGGAAATGTTGCAACTAATATAAGGGATCCCACACATGAATAAACTTGCTTTTTGGAATGTCTGAGGAATAAATAAACCATCCAAGCATGATGAGGTAAGATGGTTTTTGAATAAACATGAGATTGGTTTATGTGCACTTGTAGAAAAGTAAAGAGTAAAAATCTACAAAATGTTCATAATAGCATATGTAGGGAATGGAGCATTATTACCAACAACTCTTCCCATCCTGGTGGTAGAGTGTGGTTTATATGGCTTCCACATTTGTTTTTTGTTGACGTAATCTCTGTGAAGGCTTAATTTGTGCATTGCTTAGTTACTCATAGGGGTACTAAAGCTAGTTTCCACTGCACTAGTGTTTATGCCTCAAATGATGAAAAGGAAAGACAATCCTTATAGGATGATATGGTTTCTTTGAGTAGGAAGATCAATGGTCCTTGGATTGCTTGTGCTGATTACAACAATGTTTTAAATTTGGATGAAAGAATTGGTTCTACAGTTACTCTGGCTAAGGTTTCTGAATTTAGAAACTGCCTTCATAGATGTGAACTTTTTGATGCTAGAAGATGAGGGTTCTTCTTCACTTGGACCAATAAGCTATCTGGAACAGATAAAGTCTATAGTAGACTAGATAGGTGTTTGGTGAATGAAGCCTGGATGGATGCTTTTTTTTCATACTGAAGCTCATTTCCTGTCTGAAGGTCTCTTTGACCATTGACCAGGAATTGTTCAAACAATGGGCAGTAAGCATACTGTGGGCAAGCCTTTCAAGTACTTCAATCACTAGTTCGATAGACTCTTTTAAGGAGACTGTCCGACCAAGCTGGAATGATGAAGTTCATGGAGTTCCTATGTTTAGACTTTTGTCTAAATTAAAAAGACTCAAACCTGTTTTGAAGCAACTTGGTAAGTAGAGGTATGGTGATATTGAAATCAAACTCGCTGAGTACAGAGATAATTTGAACAAGATCCAACATGATTTATAGTCGAATCCTCACAATAGTGATTTAGCTGCTGTAGAAACTGACTGTGTTGCTCATATCAATGATCTCTCCAAGGCTCATACTGCTTCCCTTAGACAGAAAGCAAAAGCACATTGGATTATTAAAGATGGGGATATGAACTCTTCTTTCTTTTATAGCTGTATCAACTAGAAGGAAGAGAAATAATGTGTATACTATCAAGGATGTAAAAGGTAAGCTTCATGATAAACCTGATACAGTTACATCTGCTTTTCTTCAGTATCACATTGATCTCCTAGGTTCCTCTGCTAACACAGACAAGATTAATATTGTTATAGTAAGGAAGAAACCTATACTTTGAAGTGCACAACATGCAAATCTGATGCAACCTTTCACTCCAGATGAGATCAAACATGCTATTTTTCTAACTGATGGCAACAAAATCCAAGAGCCTGATGGCTTTACTAGTTAGCTTTTTAAATATTCTTGGGAAATTGTGGGTAAGGATCTAGTTGAAGCTGTCCTGGATTTCTTCAATAAAGGCAAAATGCTCAAAGAACTCAATAGCACTGCCATTTCTTTGATTTCTAAAGTGAGTGACCCAGCTTCAGTAATTGACTACAAACCTATCTCTTGTTGTTCTGTGGTGTATAAGTGTATCTCTACGTTGCTGTGTAAGAGAATGAAACTCATTCTGCTAGATTTTATTTCTGATGCCAAAAGTGTCTTTGTGGAGGGAAGATACATAGTTCAAATCATAATGCTTTGCCAGAATCTTGTCAAGCATTATGGTAGACATGATTCTTCTCCTAGTTGTTTGATTAAAGTAGACCTAAGGAAAGCTTATGACTCTGTTTCTTGGAGGTTCATTAAGGATATGCTCAGGGCATTAAACTTTCCCCCTTAGTTTGTGGAATGGATAATGCTATGTGTGTCAACCCCAAAGTACTCTGGTTATCAATGGATGTTCAAATGGTTTCTTTGAAGGTAATAGAGGGCTCAAGCAGGGTGATCCTCTCTTGCCCCTCTTATTTGTCATTGATATGGAGTATCTCTCATGGGTGTTGAATGTTGTTGGTGCTCAACCAATCTTTAAATTCCATCCTCAATGTCATTCTCTCAAGCTGAACCACTTATGTTTTGCTGATGATTTGCTCTTATTCTGCAAAGGAGACTTATCATCATGCATCCTCATGCTTAGAGCTCTGGCCATCTTCTCAAAGGCTTCAAGTTTACAAGCTAACAAAGGTAAGTCAGCTGTCTATTTTGGTAACGTCAAAGAAGATATCCAACATGTCATTCTGCAAATATCAGGTTTTGTGAAAGGTACTCTTCCCTTCAAATACTTGGGCATTCCTATATCAAACAAGAAACACTCTAAGAAAGATTGCGACTGCATTATTGATATAATGATAGCGAGAATTAATGTATGGAGCTCTAGGCATTTGTCTTATGAGGCTAGAACCCAACTTGTGAACACAGTTTTGATGAGCTTGCATGCATACTGGGCTTCAGTTACCATTTTACCCCAGTACATACTTCACAAGATAGCTGCAATAAGTCGCAATTATCTATGGGATGGAAAGATTGATGCACACAGATCCCCTCCCATTGCTTGGTCTCATATTTGCAAATCAAAAAAAGGAGGGGGACTTGAAATAAGAGATGTTTTTAGCTGGAATAAAGCAGCCATTGTAAATATGTATGGCATGTGGCTAGTAAAGCTGATTTACTTTGGGTATAAAATGGGTAAATGTTATTTATCTGAAAGGCAGAGAATGGTGGGATTACAGACTAGGAGCCAGTGCTAGCTGGTATTGGAAGAGGTCTGTAATGTAAAAGAATAAAATGGCTTCTCTGGTGGTTCATGGCTGGTATATACTTCACATCATTGTACCATAGCTTCTGGCTACAAGTGGTTACATTAGCAGCATCCTCAGGTTCAATGGAACCATTGGGTCTGGAACAGGTACTCAATACCCGAACACTCTTTTTTTACTTGGATGGTTATGAATAAAAGAGTTATGGTAAAAGATAGATTAATGAGAATGGGTTTCTGTGCTGATGATGAGTGCGAAATATTTGGCTCTAATGGGGAGAATCTACAGCATCTCTTTTTCCAATGCTCATACAGAAACACTCTGTTGGGCTTGATCAAGTGCAAATTTGGCATTAGCTCTTCTTCTCATGAGATAGACATAATTTGGAGATGGATACATAGGAGATATAAAGGCAATGGTTTCAAAGAAAAACCCTATTTGTTGTGCTAGCTACTATTGCCTATCAGGTTTGGAGGGTTAGAAACATGGATAGAGTTGACATGAAGGTGATAGCTCCCAATACAGTGCTGAAGCTTATATGTGTTGAGACTAAATGCAGAATTAATAGGTTAATTCTTACATATGTATCACAAACTGATAAGAACTTGTTGATTAATTTGTTTTAATGGTTAGTTAATACCTTTGAGGCATTGGGGGAGGCCCTTCCTAGAAGGTAAGCCCCCTCCCTCTTTGGTTGTATTTGGCTTTGTAATGTTTGTTATGTTTTGGTTAATGAGAATCGCTTATCATTTTCCCCAAAAAAAAAAAAAAAAAAAAATATCTCCATCAATAGAATTTTTTTTTTTTTTTTGAAGTGTTAGCAATTCTTTTCATTTTTTATCATGATGAGAATTTCAAAGTTATCTGGGAGAGACATTGCCTAATTTATACCATTAGATTGGGAATTAAAAAGCATGAGCATGGCATGGGCCATGCCACCTACTTGTATAGCATCAAAACTCATTCAGAAAAGTCGACGAGTGCATATAGTTTAACCATGCCTCAATTCGTTGAATTGCTCAAGGTTTTGGAACGGGTCGTGCCACTCAGCAAGGGGGAGGGAGTGCCAGCTAGCACATGCATGTCCTCCTTGAAGGCAATGTCAATGCGATGACAATTATTTTCCTTTCTTATGCTTTGTACTCTTAAGGGTCCGTATATAACTAATAAAAGACATCACAATGTTTTGTGAAACACCAAGACCTCTATAAATAAAGCGAATGGAAAACCATTGAGGAATAATCAAATGGATCATCAAAAGATCTTAAGAGACAATACTTGGCTATCAACTTCTATCCTATTCTCTCTTTCACAGTATTCTTATCATCAGTAGTGCAATACCACTGATAAGTGAAATACTATTGTATCATAATTAGTTATTTGGAAAAACTACACTTTGGTGTCCTGACATCTAGGCTGGGCTAATCATTAATTAGTTACCTGTGTTTTTCATATTTCTACTTTGGTACCCTGTAAATTGCAAAACTATTTCACTTTAGTGCATTCGGTCAACCCCGTTAAAAATTCCATTGAAGTGGTGACATGGCACCCATTAAGAAAGGTTAATTATTTCTTTTCCACTCAAATTAGCCCACTACTCTCTCTCCTCTCCATTACTCTCCCTCCTCTCCATTACTCTCCCTCTCCCTCTTATTGTTTTGAGTGGAAAATACACCCTTTCTAATGAGTGCCACGTCACCACTATAACAGAATTTTTAACAGATTTGACGGAATGCACTAAAGTGATCGGTTTTGAAATTTACAGGGTCCCAAAGTGAGAATATGAAAGACACAGGTAACTAATTAATTATTAGCCCAAATGTTAGGGCACCAAAGTATAATTTTTCCTAATTATTTGGACAATCCCAAATTGCACCTTTGAGGATGAATAATTATTTAGGACAATGCTAAGCATGGCCCCAGTATTCAATTTCTAGCCATTGTTTGGCACTACAAA
>BSSO01008096.1:0-10413 GCA_030267885.1 Mesembryanthemum crystallinum | reverse complement strand
TCCACCCTTAACCAAGGTCGGGTGTTCGAATCCCGCCTTGGGTATGGAGCAGCCTTAAATCTCTTGGCCAGCTGTCCCACCCTTTGAGGTGCCTACAAGCCAGCGCGGGGAATAGTCACTGTTGTCGACGGTGGATACCCTTGGTTGTGAACCCAAAAAAAAAAAAATAGATGTTTATCTAAAGTTAGCCAAAAGCCTGCCAAAAAATACAACTATTATTTTAATATTACTTATAACTTTTGATCACCTTTTTAAAAAATTTAAATTTTAGCGCCATTAGAAGGAGTGCGAAACGTACTTTAAAATGAGACTTATTTGTAGTAGTGATGTCAATAGCTCAATAGTGTTTTGTTCGAGTCCACCCAAACCCAATCATAGGCCTATTTGACGTGTTTAAGTTTGGACATATACTCCTTTAGTTTGTAAATATCAAATATCCACATCTAATTACATTGAATCTAGCGAGTTTAATTTGTCATAAACAGGTCTCATTAAGTTGTATTACTAACATCATTTGAATGCATATTTTATTGTTGTACTATTTTTCTTGTTTTCAAATGATATTTGTTGTTATCCTGATTTATTGTTACCAAGGTAAATGTGAATTATTATGATACACACTCTAAATTTTAAATAGTTATGAACGATGATAAATGACCAAATTAATAACTTGCGTGAATGTATAAATGAAAAGTTTTGTTTTTTTTAAAAAAAAAAAATTCAACTAGAGTAATAGTAACTTAGAATTCAGTAATGTATTAAAAACCGTGCAACGCACGGGCATAAACCTATTGGTCTTTTAAATGAATACATGTGATCAAATTGGTCTTTTTAAAATTAGCTTAGTCAAGTTGGGATTAAAAAAGCCACTTTTTGTCACTTTGGGCCTTTAAATCCGAAATCTTTTCTTAAAATTGAATTAGGTTGTACCCCGTGCGATGTCCGGATTAAAATTGTGATAAGTTGGTTGTTATAATATATCATTATCACATTTTTCTTCTTCTTTCTTTTTAATGAGTTCATTTGTATAACATTTTTTTTCTTGAAACTCTATGTGTTTATTCGCTTTAATGTGAAATTTTGCATCACATAATGCATGGGTTGAAAATAAAATTTCACTCACGTTTATAATCTTATCTAATTAGGCGTGAGTAGAACCAAAAACATGCCTATTGGGAAATGGATTTTTTGCCTATTAGAATTGGTTAATTTTGTATTAGAATTGGTAACCTACTTTACTATTTGGTTAACTTATAAGCTTAGATGTCTTTTTAGGGAAAAAAAAATTGGGTGGACTATTTTTCTATTATAACTACAATTTCTTACCAAGTGAATTTGATAGGTTTTCGTTTATTTTACTTTGAACGTTTTTTGATATAATATTATTAAAAGTTGAATCAAAATGAGTTAAATGAAAACATTTAATGTCATTTCATAAATAGTTCAGATAAAAATAGCACATTTGAATGTTGGAGTAGTTGGTAAAGTGTTAGTATCAAAACCTAAAGGTTTGGAGTTTGAATCGCTTCTTAGCTATGATTTTTATTCTTTTTTTTAAATTGAGAAGATGAATGTGGTGCTTACATGGCAATGCATGTGACACATCAACGTATGTGATAGTACTAAGCGCTGACATGGCATGCTGAGGTGTCGAGCTCTGGTTGAATCATTGTGTTTTAAACTAATTATATAGATTATATTATACAGATTCCCAATCATTTTTAGATTATTTAACCTATTTTCTTTCATTTTCTTCCTTTTCTCTCTTTTTTTTTTTTTTTGTTTCTTTTATTCCTTCTCTCCCCTCTCTCTCCTCACCACCCCAACCATCATCCCTCCCTATCAAAACACCATAATATACCATCAAAACAAATACTTTTGAAACAAGAATTCAAACAAGAAAATTACCTTTGTTACAAATTAGAGTTGTTTAAAAACGGGCCTGGATGGGTAACTGTCTGGGTTTGACATGTTTTTTAGGCCCACGGACAGGGCCGGCAAGCGGGCTTAGACCGGACTAGCGGGTCGGGCCTTTATAAATTAATCAAAATGCATTGTCCGTGTCCGCTCATTTTCAGGGTCGGATGGGCGAGCCTCATGGGCCAACCCGTCCGTGATCAGCTATATTACAAATCAAAACAAACCCTTAACAACCATTCACTCCAAATACATCACAAATCACTCCGAATTCATCACAAATTACTCAAATTCAAACCAATAATTAAAATCCAAAACCCAAAAATTGGGAGAAAAGCTAACACTCAAATGCTCTTGAACATTCAATGGGCAAGCTCGAACTCGGGGTACGGGCAGTGTTGAAGGGGGCGGGGTTGGACCTTGAGAGGAGGTGGTGTGGGGACTACTACGAGGGTGGACGGGGGGTTGTTGGGTTGCGTTGGATGATTGTTGGGCTTGGGGTGGGTGTGGTTCATTGGCTGGGGGATAAGGAGGGCGTCGGGGTGCAGCAAGGGAGGGGCAGGGGGTTGGCTTGGGGAGTGGAGATGAGAGAGATATGGAGGAGGAGAGATAGGAAAGAGAGAAGGAAAAGAAAATAAAAGAAAAATGAAGAAACTAGAATAAAAATTAAGAAAATGAGTTTAACCATTTATAAATGATTTGTTATTCAATTTAACATTAGATTCCGGTAGTCAAAGTGCCAAATGTGTGTCTTTTTAATCCCATTTTGACTCACATAAATTTTAAAAATTCAAATTGTCCACATGTGTTCACCTAACTGACTAATTTGGTGATTCGAGACTCAATATATACTCTATACATTCCACTAAAATCTTTTCATTTGACTTTTTTCGATTTTGAATACACTACTTTGACCGTAATTAGTTACAATAATATCAATACACCAATTATGAAAAGTTGATATATGGACAAAGCTATGTCAAATGATTCTAAAACAATTGTGTTTGATCATGTAAATTATTTTATTTGCTCACAAATTAATAGTCAAAGTTAAAAAAATTATCTCAAAAAGTCAAAGGTAAAGATTTTAGTAAAACAAAAGACGTAGTAAGATAAAATAATATATACTAGGCATCAAATGTAAGCCACTGTCGTGTTCGATTTGATGATTTTAGTAGTGATATTAATGATATACTTCTAATGTAAAGTTTGGTCCCAATTCAAGTGAGCGAATACATCCCAAATGAGGTTCCAACCTAAAACCAATTGGCATTAGGTGGAGTAACTCACTTGGTTATAAATAATCTCAAGGCCTCTTCCTTTACTCAATGTAGGACATCCCACTTAACATCTAATGTATGACTAGGTACCTTTTTTTTTTTTTTTTTTTGAGGGGGAAATAGAGCCTTTATATTGCACTTTCGTCCATAAAGACGTATGGGGAAATCTCACCTGGATAACAGTACGACCAGACCTGCTCTATACCCACTGGACGAATTCTAGCCAGATGGTGGGTGACAGCATTCCCATCCCTTCTGACATGACCCCAAACTACCGACTCAAAGGACTTGCAGACACTGAAAATATCCTCCAAAACAACATCAAGATCGTTAAAAGAAACAACACCTCTACGTAAACGAGAAATTAAAGCTAAATTATCAAACTCAAACTGGACATGACTAAGACGTAAACGACGAGCTATCTTGACTCCAAACAAACATGCCATAGCTTCTGCAATTAACGGGGTCCAAAGGGCTCTGTATCTACGCACTGCTACAAAACACACTTTGCCTTGGCTTGTTCGACCTACAACAGCCACTTCCACCCGTACTTCGTCTTCTAAGTGAGCATCAACGTTTATCTTAACAGTTCCTGCTGCTGGTGGTTTCCAGCTATTGCTCCCTGTTAGCTCCTGTTGCCAAATTGCAGGCTGTCGACTCTATTTAAAATGCTCAAGATCAACGATCACTCGAGTTACACGACACAAAATAATGTCACCAGGGGTACGCTTCCCTTCAAACACGTATTGGTTCCGAGAAAACCAAATTTCCTAAGCAAGAACTGCTGCTATCTGAAACAAATCACTGCTGAGTATTTCACGCCACCAGATCTGCCATAGAACTTGTGTTCCCTGTATTAGCAGCAGTAGCGCAAGGGCTATTATTCCAGACTTGACAGACATGTGGGCACTCATATAGAGCATGGAAAGAGGTCTCAGGAGCCGCATTACAGCGTGGGCATTGATCATTTTCAACCATATGTCGATAGAAGAGAAGAGACTTGGTAGCCAAAATATTAGCACATGATTTCCATAGAAATTGTCGAACTTTTGGAGGGAAATTGCCTTCCCATATGGCAGGCCAACAAAAATCAATCTCATAAAAATTTACGTACCTTCCCAGGATGTAAGCTGATTTAACAGTAAAGATACCATCCCTTGAATAAGCCCATCGTAGAATATCCTTGGGTCGGCCGCTCACTGAGTGGGATTGAGAGGATGAGTTGTCTGTCGCGCTCGTTAAAAACAGCCTCCACACGTTCAACATCCCCATTGCAGGTGGCGGGATCGATAAGAGAGGCAACAAGCTAATCATCATCACTGTTAGGAGGAGCGGTTGAGGTGACCAACCTGCCAGACTCGTCAGCGAGCCACGGGTCTTTCCAGATGCGGATGCTTTGCCCATCTCCAACTCTCCACAGTAGACCTTCAATGAGAAGAGACTTTGAACCCCATATACTTCGCCAAGCATAGCTTGGGCGTGGACCAAGCGAAGCCTGAATGACTGTCGAGTGGGGAAAATATTTTTTGCTTAATACTTGCCCACATAATGAATTTTCACTGTGCAGCAATCGCACACTTGCTTAGCTAAGAGAGAAATGTTGAAAGTGTGAAGGTCCCTGAAGTCCATTCCGCCAATGCATTTCGGGTTACAAAGAGAGTCCCAACTCTTCATGTGAACCTTTCGTTTATCTCCCGTTTGTCCCCACTAGAATCTTGCACAAAGGGAGTTGATCTCGTTCAAGATTGAAGCTGGTAGCCGATAAACTCCCATTATGTAGGTAGGGATGGCTTGCACCACGGATTTAATGAGCACCTCCTTACCCGCCGTAGATAACAGTTTCTCTTTCCACCCCCGCAGTTTCTTCCATATTCTCTCCTTGAGCGAAAAAAAGATCACACTTTTGGACAGCCCGATCACTGTTGGTAGCCCAAGATATTTGTCATGTTTGTCAACCATACGCATTCCCAAAATAGCCCATAACTCCTCCTTACAAGTTACAATGACCCCCTTGCTAAAAGAGACCTCCGATTTCTCAAAATTGACCTTCTGACCGGATGCCCTCTCGTATTTGGCTAGGATGTCGGCAATTTCTTGGCATTCCCTTCGGTTGGCTCTTATGAAGAGGAGACTATCATCTGCAAAAAATAAGTGGGAGATTTGCAGACCCCTTTGGCTAGCCTTGGCCCCATGTATTCGTTTTTCTGCAGCTGCTTTACACAACAAACCAGAAAAAGCTTCAGCAACAAGGATAAATAAATAAGGAGATAACGGATCACCTTGCCTTAGCCCTCTTGAAGGCACAACAGAACCCTTTGGTCTACCATTAATCAAGAAAGAGTAGTGCACAGTGGTCACACATGACATACCAGCTCCACCCAAGTAATCCTGAAACCTATTTTAAGCAGCAACACTTTAAGGAAAGGCCATTCGACCCTATCGTAGGCTTTACTCATGTCAAGTTTCATAGCCATAGTACCCCTTCGGCCTCGTGATTTATCTTTCATGGTGTGGAACAATTCTAATGCAATAAGGACGTTATCCATAATTAGACGCTTGGGCCCAAAGGCACTTTGATTATCGGAAACAATCTCCCCCAAAAATATTTTCAAACTGTTAGCAATAACCTTCGAGAGGATTTTGTACATGACATTACATAGACTTATGGGGCGGAACTCAGAAACAACAGTAGGGGACTTGACTTTCGGGATGAGAGCTACATAAGTATAATTAAAAACAGCAGAAGAGACAAACCCATTTAACACACCGTTAATAAAACTAACAACATCATCACTGACGATGGGCCAAAATTTCAGAAAAAATATTGCGTGCATACCGTCACGACCGAGGGCCTTTGTCGGGTGCATTTGTTGGAGTGCCATAAAGATCTCATCCTTGCTATAGTGTTTCATTAGAGCTGAGTTCATGTCCTCTGTGACCACTTGTTTTACACCCTCCAAGGCATCATCAAAATTCGTTGGGTTGCTGGAGGTGAAGAGTTCACCATAAAAATCTGTGACCACCTTCTCTATATCCTTCTCACCCTCTCGCCAAACTCCGCTGTCATCATATAGGCCTTTGATGTAATTATGGCATTTACAATGGGAAGCTTTGTGGTGAAAGTAGGATGTGTTGCGATCTCCGTCCCTCATTTCTGTCACCCGAGACCTTAGATGCCAGTAAGCTTCTTGCTGCCTTTGGAGATCATCAAGGTTGCCCTCCAATCGCGAACATGCATCAATAGCATGTTGGGTGACGGGCTGCCTTTGCGCTGCTGCTAGCTGTTTCTCGGTCTTAGTTATCTTAGTCTCAAGATCGTGGAAGCGATCTTTACTCCAGTGTATGAGGGCCATGGCACAAGCTTCCAGTTTCTCTAGGGGGGAGCAATTATTGCATGAACTCCAAGCTGTCTTTATAACGTGCTCGCATTCGTCATGGTCGAGCCACATGGTCTCAAATTTGAACTTCTTCTTCCCTCGTCTCAGTGGTCTCTTTATATCAGTGTTAAGCAAAATAGGGGCATGATCTGACTTGTATCTAAACATGTTTTTCACCCATGCCGCGTGAAAAAAGGTGGCCCCCGACGATGTGCAAAGAAACCTGTCTGGACGTTCTCGTATGAGAGATGAAGTAGTCTTTCCCCGTTCCCAAGTAAACCACGACCCCTCGAAACCTAAGTCTCTCAAGCCCAGATCATGCATGACCTCTCTGAAGTTGTCTATCACCTTTTGGTCTCGTATCGCACCCCCTTCCTTCTCCTCCATTGACAGAATCTCATTAAAATCGCCCCCGATCAGAATTAGCATTTGGACCCCTTGACATTCATCTCTAAGCAGCTTCCAAGTTTTATTTTTGTGTTGTAATTCCGGCCAGCCATAAATGCCAATGAAGCGCCAGGTACCTTTGATCCCATCCGCCACATCTCCAGCAATGTGATTTTTTGAGTAGGACACAACTCTAAAATCACACTCCACGCACCATAAGACACATAGACCACCCGATCTTCCTACACTGCTGACTGCAAAAGCATTATTAAATCCCAATCTCGACTTTCTCGCCTCCATGTCCTTTCTTTCCAACATCATCTCGGACAAAAAGACGACATCGGGGCTAAGTAACTAGCTCCACCTATGGAGCGCTTGAACTATCCAAGGGCTGCCACACCCTTGGCAGTTCCAACAAAGAATCTTCATGGCTATTGGCGGGGCTGGGTCGAGCCCGCCTCTGCCACAACAATTGACTCCTCACCATCATGTTCTTCATCACCCCATCGACATTTCTTTCCTCCGATTTCCCTCTCCGAATCAGCACAAGCCATATTAACATCCTCGTCGTTTTCGGCTTTTCTCTTCGTGTCTAGAGGTGCTAGTGTTGACACCTTCTGGCTTGCTGCCCTGCCTTTCTCATGCTTCCAGGTTCGACCTTTTTTGTTGCGAGCGTCACCCGAACCCAACTCAAATACAAGATTGCGCAACTCATAATTTGCAGCAGACTCCTCCTCTGTACCCTGGCACAGTTGTATAGGATTAGTGTGTTTGGCATTACCATCCATCCTTGAATGCGACTTTAGCAATTCAGTAGTTGTTGCTTTTAGAGTTTGTGCTTCAACCTGGTCACCAGAGTACTTGTCCGTCCCACCGCTAGCTTGCTGCGCAACCGATTCACCATGGACTTTAGCAACAACATCCTCTGCTTTCTTCCTTTCATACGAGCTGTGTGCAGCATTGGCCGTAACACTATCATCAAGATGCTTTTTGCACTGCTCTCTGGTAACAAAGGTAATTTCTTTTTTACAGCTAACCAGTTGTTGGACCTCATCTTTCATCTTAAAGTGCCCCTTACATGGTGAAGCCCGAAGCCATGGACCCCACAAGCGTTCCCCTCCTCTGTCATCTTCTGGAACTGCAGTGCAGCCCCGTTCGGTGTGTCCCATTCGACCACAAACAAAACAGAAATATGGGAGGCATTCATATTTGAATTCAACCGTGATGACATTCCCCTCTTTATTCTTGATTTTTTGTGCTCTGCGGATGGGGCGTGTTACATCAAGCATTACTTTGACTCGTACCGACCTTTCCCATCCAATCTCATCTTCCTCTACTTTTAGAACCTGACCAATCTCCCCGCAATTGCTAAGACATCTTCCTTTGCTCTGCTGTTAAAAGGCAGATTATAGATTCGCACCCAGAAAGGGCACATATTCAATTCAATGTCCGATGGCTGTTCGCTACCTTGGATCTCTTTGAGTATGAGCAAGTGTTGATCAAAACTCCATGGGCGTCCATCCAAAACCTTTTCCCGATCTCTCCAATGAAGAAATTGGATTACGCAGAGGTTACTTTCAATCGATCTGAAGATCGCTCTCTGCGACAAAGCCCAAATCTTATTCATTGTATTCTTAAATGCCTCAAAATTGAATTGTCGTTCTGTGAGAAGCCGCCCCATCAAACAAAGGGCAATTCTATCATCCTTCTTAACACTCCCCGACTCACCTAAGTCGACAATATCCTCCGCTTCATCATCAGAGATTGTGAGCGTCGAACACTTCGTGACAATGTCATCTGCCATAACGGTTGAGCAAAACCCTCAAAATCGTGGGATCAATCTTGAAAAACCTCAAGGGAAGCACTCAGACTCTCGCGGCTAGGGCACGAGAGAAAGACTCATACTCTTACTTTATTCTTCCATTACCCTGAATATACATATTCTATCAGCTTTATAGGTAAAGGCAAAAGCACCCCCCTTCAAAAAAAAAAAAAAAACAAAAAAAAAAAGAAAGAAGAATGAAGTGATGCCAAAACTGAAGCAAGCTACCTACCAAGAATAAGAGACTCACTTATATTGGGTGTACATCCATCAACACTTTTAAATCCAACATAATGGGAGTTCGGTAGAACCAACTAAATTTTTCCTAGAATCCTCGTCGATTGTAATGCCATACATGTCTCCAGATGATATGAAACAAAACCATAATTACCGCACCTTCTCAGAAGGTAGATCCTATTACGCATTCCAAGCTTTGTGGCCACCATAGAGAAAGATGATACAAGACTTACAAATAACATGTGGTTTCCCAAACTATAAACTCTAATCCGGACACTTCATTTTCAACCAATTGAACTTGTAAACTAGAACCCACTTCCCTATATCCCAATGAATGCAGAGAGTAGCTCCCTATTACATTTAACTAGGTGACTTGAGTCGAAAGAATCACTCACGAGTGTTGATGGTTCGACATAAACATCCCAAGTGACGACTTGATCTCCTCGTCCTCATACTAATTAATTGAAACCTGCCAAGACGTCCTCGCTTATCCAAGAAACAAAATGCTTCCTCGTAGTAGACATGGCAGCTCATGCTAGCCTCAAATGGCACAAATGGAACATTGGATGAATAAAATGAATGCCATCTATCCTCCCTAGAATAAAAATAGTAGATGGCAGCACCCAATACTACAACATTCTTCATCAAAGAAGTTCTTTAATCAAAAACTCGCCTTGGTAAGCTACCAAGGCGACTTTTTGTCGTCTTCCAATCCGCCCCGATATGCTGGCCTTATTAGGCTAAGGAAGCCAAAATTTTGGGTCGCCCTGTTTGTTCTCGCTCAAAGTTGGCAACTAAAAAATTGATCAAAGATGGTTACTACTGTTATTGATGCTTGCATAAAGGTTACAACATAAGCACCCATTGCCTTTGGTAATGACTCAAATGACTTGTATCAAGTTCATGTGCCTTAGTTTTTGTTAGGATCAACCCCAATTTGTTAATCGTACCGAAGAGGTCGGGACGAGGTTGGAGGCTTGGAGAATAGCAAGAGATGGAGAAGCAAGCAAACGGCGACGAAGAAGATGGCGAAACAGGCCCACCCGCCCGGGTCAGACGTGACCCGCCCGGGTGGGGAGGCAGTAGTAACTGCTACTGGCCTCTGCGGGCTGACCCGCCCGGGTGGGCCTGTACGAGCACAGGGTGACGCGTTTTCTTCGGCAATTTTGGTGGGGTTTACTTGCGGAATAATTCTTGCTATATTCTTAGGTTATCTTTTAGGATATTGTTAGTTTCTTAATATCATGTAATCTCCTAAATATTGGAAAATTAGTTTTAAATAATCCAAACTACCTCCGTGTTGCAGAAAATAATCCGAACTTCACTATTAATGTGTAATAATCTGAACTATCACTTTGGTTGCAATTGGTGCACCAACCTTGACGATGTCACC
>BSSO01008095.1:0-10416 GCA_030267885.1 Mesembryanthemum crystallinum | reverse complement strand
GTGGGCATGGGAGTATTTATTTTTTTACTAGACTAGATGTAGGAAGAGTAGTGGGAGTACTCCGTATTTAAATTTAAATAAATTATAAATTTGAATTTGATTTGACGAGGATGGACTGGATGGGAAGTGGGAAGGTTTGTCCTTACCCATTCCTGGACAGTGTACTTACCACAGTACTACTTACTTGCTTGAAATGTGTGAAAGAAACACTTGTTTGACAACACCAACACCATCCATCAGGATTTGGATTTTGGAGGGACATTTTGGGCTTCTTCCAAATTTCAAATCTTTCTCATTTTTCTTTTTTGAAACTTCTTATTTCAAGGGGTAAATTTTAGTGAGGTTATACTGAGGTTTAACCTAAATACAGATAGGTATACTGACGTTTTAAAAAATACATTGAGCTATATTACTTTGGTAAAGTTGAGTGTAAAGGAGAATTTCGATTTTTGGAGCAACTTGTAAAAGGTTAGAGATTTTTCTCTTAATAACACTTATACATAGATTAAAAGATAAAAAAAATTAAAAAAAATACACACAAATATCTACTTTGTGTCTAAAAAAGCCAAATTTACTTTTTACTTAAAAATTTCAACAAGGTATATTAAGGGCATTATGGTCATAAAATCCTAAAATTGAACTAAATTTTTGAAAATACAGTGCCACGTCATTTTGACTGATCAGAGTATACCTCAATGTATTTCTCAAACATCAGTATACCTATATATATTTACGTTAAATTTCAGTATACCTCACTAAAATTTACCCTATTTTAAGGTAGTGAACCAAATAAAATACTTATGACTAACCAGCCAAGCATATAAGGGTAGAATAGGGATTTCATTTCAAATTTGCCCACAAACCATCCAGAGATGGAGTAAGCATATCAGTAAGGCGAGATGCACTTAAAAGGGGTTCCTTTACCAATAATTTTTGGATTTTTGGCAATTTTTTCCTACTTTTTAATGAGTAAATTTTATACATGTTCAAGTTGAAGTACCATATGTGTCAAAAGTAGAGCTGGCAAATGTATCGTGTCGTGTTATGTTCGTATTCGTGTCGAAGATTAAACATGTCGGAAACCTTCAACCCTAACCCAACCCGTTTAATAATCGTGTCGGAAATGCTTGACACTAACCCGACCCGTTTAATAATCGTGTCAAACTCGTGTCGACCCGCTTAATACATTTTGACAATTTATCTAAAGTTTTTACTCATTAAAATAAAAAATATATAAATAAGAAATCAATAAAATAAAATTATTACTTTTTGATACTTATTAATTAGAGTTACTACTTATGCATTAAGTACATAGAATAGAAAATTTGTATATTCACACATCAATTTTTAACAAAAATAGTGTACAAATGAGTTTATTCCCAGACATATTTGAATATACGGGTCAGAGCATGTCGGTTTCGTGTTGAAAATCTCAAACCCTAACCTAACCCGTTTAATTAAACGAGTAAACTCGTGTCGACCCGTTTAATTAAACGTGTCGAAAATCTCAACCCTAACCCGTTTATTTCGTATCCGGTTCGTGTCGTGCTGTCGTATCGGGTCAGCTTTTACCAGCTCTAGTCAGAAGCTAGTAGTAAAATTTAACAGGATAGAGAACTATGTCGCGAGATGGGCAAGTTGTTTGCTCTCTCTCTCTCCCTCTCTTTTGATAGACAACATTACCGAACATCAACCTCCAAACTTCTTTAGTGCCATACCAACACCTATTACACTCATTGCAGCTGATTCACTAACACTTCATAATTTCAATTTGCAATGGCTTCCATGATAGTCAGATTGCATCCGCAAGTACTGATTGCATCTGATTCACTGATTTCATTTTATTAATACAGGAACAGAGCAAGGTTTTCAATTCTTTCCCCCCACCACATTACAGGTCAGGTTTTTCCGCTGTGCGCCATTGGGGGAAAAAAATAAAATCACGAAAAAAAAAACAAAGGCCACCACAAATTTAGCTGGGCAGAACTGGAAGCTTTTCAAGTCAGCTTTCAATGTCTGCATGAAATATTACAAAAGCTCGTCCTCAAGTTCCCTTGATGACTGTCAAAACTGAGCTATCCGAAAATATATATTAGATCCAGAAAATTGCCCCACCTTGAAAATTCAATGGAAAGTGTGGTGACAAAAATATTCATGTAGAATCAAATGTTGCTCTGTCCCTCAACAGGTGATGCTGAAAGAGAAACTTCCACATTCGCATCACATTGATCGGGGTTTGTATTATGCCACACTGTACCAATTGGGAGAAAACCAAAGAAATAGTGGAGTTAGTTCAACTAACTAAGCAGACCCCTCTGTTTAAAGACCTCGTGCATAGCAACACCAATCTTTGCTGGAGACTCCACTACTGTGGCTCCGACTTCTTTCAGAGTTTTGATCTTGTCTTGTGCTGTACCCTTCCCGCCTGAGACGATGGCTGCAGTGGACCATTTCCAAGAAAAATATAAGTTAAAATCCAAATAACTAAATCTAATAGTCACTGTGTGGTAACAGAGGTAGTGACTTCAAACAGAAAACATCAAACCATGCTTCCCCAACCCTGCCCACTTCCCATGAGAGAGAAGACATTGTCATGTGCAATTCATGACAAAATGATGCACATTTGAATATCTGGAATAATGCTGGCAACAACTTAGTCAACAAGTACAGGGATCTCAATGAAAATAGAAGATATTGCAATACCTCCAGCGTGACCCATGCGCCGGCCAGGTGGTGCGGTTAGCCCAGCAATGAAGGCAACAACAGGCTTTTCAGTTCCACTTTCCTGTTTCAATCAAATAAGATCACACACTTAAGAGCCAGAACTATAACCAAAGAACACAATATTTTAATAGAGGAAAAACTGAATAAAATAATCTTGTCAATTCAAAAGAGAATGCAGTTATCATTTTAGCCTCTGCCATAAATAAGTTACTTGTGGTTTTCCATATTACTCTAGTTTAACAACTGCTCAACTTACCCAACCACAAGTGAAGGATGTTTTAGAGCGTATTCTAATTTCAATCCAAAACCACAAGTTCAATTCTATATGGAATATTATTTTATTTTATTTTTGTTCTAGGAAGGCAAAGAGGACCTCTCAGCCAACTACACAAATAAGCCAGACCAGGAGTCATGCCATAGGGAAAGAGGGAGTAGATTAAGGTCCACATGTAAACAAGGAGGTGATTACGGAGGGTGACTGCGACTATGTTACCCCCAAATCTGTCTTAAAAGTTAAGAATACAGGATATAATTATCCTCCAGGAAACCATATGCGGTTGCAGCACCTATATGAAGAAGTGAGTTCAATCTGGCTGGTGTTTCACCAAGCCAACCAAATCCTAGGATTTCTTGTTTTCAAGGCATCAACACTCAAAAATGATCATACACTCATAGTCCTACCTTCCTACTAACATATTTTCCACTCCTTGTGTATATATAAAATATGCCTTTGCATTTTCGAAACTGTTTCAAATATCCAAATTCAATAAAACAATTGAATCTTGATTTCCAAGACACTTTTTGCACACATAACTCAACTATCAGATCAAATATGAGTTCACCATGAGGGATTCTAACAAGTGAGTCAACACAAATCTTCATAATTAAGCTCCCAACAATGACCCTTCAGAATTTTATAGATACAAAGTACAAACCACCACTTTAGTCTGGACTTCGTCTGGATTCACTAACTGCGTCTGGAAGTAGAAGATTGACATAGCATCTTCTACTGCTTAAAGAGGCAAGTCCCTTTGCCCGACTATTCCCACGGGCCCTGAAGTTAACGGCTAGAAACCTTCAATGGCCCTGAGGGGACTTGAACTAGGGACCTTTGGAAGATCTCAAAGCTCTTACTAGTTGAGCTACCCACTCGGGGTTTGTTTAAGAACGTATTCTAATTTCAATCGAAAACCACAAGTTAAGTTCTATTTCAGAATGAATTATTTATTTGTTCTAGGAAGGCAAAGAAGACCTCTCAGCTGACTACACAACTAGACCAGGCCAGGAGTCAAGCCATAGGGGAAGAGGGAGTTAAAGCCCACAGGTGGTGATCAACAAAAGGGGTAGCTGCGACTGAGTTACCCCAAATCTGTCTTTAAAGTTAAGGATATAGGATACAATTACCCTACACGAAACCATATTCTAACCCAGGACCTATATGAAGAAGTGAATTCAATCTGACAGGTGTTTCACCAAGTCAATGTCAACCTAAATCCTAGGATTTTCGGTTTTCAAGACATCAATCACTCAAATTGATCATTTACACCTATTTTCCTACTAGCATATCTTTCACTCCTTTTGTATATACCTTTGCATTTGAAACCATTTCAGATTTCCAAATTCATTAAAACTATTGTATCCCTATTTCCATGACGCTTAGACTTTTTGCACGCATAACTCAACAATCAGATTAAGTATAAGTCACCAAATTAGTCTGAACTTCGTCTGGATAGACTAACTTCGTCTGCATAGTAGAAGAATGACATAGCATCTTCTGCTCAAAGAGGTAAGTCCCTTTGTGCCTGGTCTACTACAAGAGAGCTAAATAGAAGTACTCTTCTTTAACTGAATCACTAATTTTTAAACAGTCCACAATAGTGATAGATAATTCTGAAATCCAATCTTGAGATAGAAACAAGCCAAATAAAATATTAATATATTAATAAACAAATTGAAAATCCCCCTAGACTTTCTTTCGGAGGCAAGTCATGCTGACTCACCTTGATAAGAGCAGCGGCATCCTCTTCTGCAGTACCCCCTATTTCACCAATAAGAATAATACCTGCAATAAAATTGGCAAGTGAATTAGGATAAGGCGTATATATACAGTAAGTGGTCAAAGTAAGCCAGGAACCAAGTTTGAAAATACAAATTTTCAGGCCCAATTTCATTATTTTTAATATTTTATTTTTTTGATAATACAGGTGTCCAGGTTTTGCCCGACTAATCCCATGAAGTTCCAGGGCTAATTCCATTAAATCACCTTCAAATGTAGTAGAACTAACATTTTCAATGGAAAACACCGTGGTTGGTGTCACAAGGATGTCAGGCAGCTCATTCTATCATGGAACAACCCTCATTGTCCAGAGCTTTAGTTACACATAAGGTCTATCTCTCTTATGTCTTAGTAGTTGTGGTTATATGGATATTCATTTTAGAACAAACAATACATCGAAAGCAGTCATTTTCTCAAGTTAAGGCTGGAACTACAAGAAGAGGAGAGGTCATGATGGACTGGAACCTAAATCCTAGTTTTTTTCCTGACCCATTTTTGTTGATACGAACAAGGCACAATAAAAGTCAACACAATTGCTAGCTCTAGGCATCAAAAGCGATTTCAGCAACCTAACAGAGGTTTTCTTTCAATGACAATCCAAATGAGGAAGATGGTCAAAGTCCTAGATCTTGTGTACCATATTTCAGCCAAGGACACTGGTCAATGGAATGAAAAGTCAAACTTCATAATCAAAGAACATTCAGTAGGTGTATCATGAAAAAGCCACTACAAAGCAGTAACAAGAAATGCACATTAATAGACAAGAGTACCTTCTGTTTGTGGATCAGCAATGAACTTTTCAATGCAATCAACAAAATTTGTCCCGTTGAAAGGGTCCCCACCAATTCCTACACAAGTGGATTGCCCAAGCCCAACAGCAGTTGTTTGGAAAACCTAAACCAAGATACCAAAAGTATCAAGAAGTTATTCACAAAAATGTTTCCCTTAACACGTAACAGACTACAAGATTGTACCAAAGAAAAATATGGGTTATTGTAACTTCACCATCACTCTCCAAAAATACTGCTCCATATTATTATTGGTGCTGTTAATCAAGTAAGTGGTACGATAAAATAAAATAAGAGCAGTGTGGAGGGAAAAATCTGTAAGTATGATTGTTGACAATTAAGTGAAGATCTCCAAACTAGTTTGGTGCTTGATTCATCCATATGATAGATACCGCTTGGTGAATATTAGGCATCTAATCATCCTTGCCAATATAAGTAATTTCAAACACGCAATAATTTTTTGACAGGTATAAATCGAGACAATATAGCAGCACCACTTTCAGCTAAACATAAGAAAATTTTAATATTCACATAGCATATTATTGAATTCTTATATTTGAAAGATTTTAAGGGAACACAGGGAGACACACTACATAGCCTAGGCAAGGAGGACAAAACAACTTCAAAAAAATAATAAATAAGCAATCAAGAAGGCAAGAGCCCCATGTATTGCACGTGCCAGATACCAAGTCTGAGCAAATTAGCAACTTTGAACTAAAAATCTCAGTGCCAAGTACTGAATTAGCAATTACAATATTAGTGCCTTGTCCAAACATGATACATAGGGTTGCATGTTAATTTAGCAGTGTAAATGATAATAAGTGTAAGCAAATCAAATGTTTGATTCATAGGCTTCTTAATATTAAAAAGATATTGCAACAACGTCAAGAGCAAGATATATTTGTGGATGTAGCCAGGTACTTCATCTGAGAAAACTTGCACATGAAGCAGATCAGCAGAATGTAGAAGAGGGGAAATGACAAATGAAAATAAACTATGGAAACAAATAGAAGCATGATTAAGGTTCAGGCACCAGGGGGGAATGTAAAAAAAAAAGCTTATAGTATTTAAGAAATCAGCAACATAAGCAATACGCAGAATGCATAGAGATAAAAAAAATTGGGAACAGATTGTATTCTCACCGCTTCATATGTCAATGTACCAGAACGGGAAACAATTCCGATACGTCCTGGTTTGTGGATGTATCCAGGCATGATACCTATCTTGCACTCTCCGGGTTTGATGATGCCAGGGCAATTGGGACCAATTAGCCTGGTTTTCGATTGACTATTCACAGCAGCTTTCACACGTACCTGGAATCAAACATAGCAAACCAATTAAGTGGTTCGTAAATACTCCTGGTAGATAATTGATGCAATACGACATGACAGCCTGACTTCCACAACAAGGCATCATATAAGAAACTTTGGCCTACGTATTCTTTACTGGCAACAAAAGAGATCGAAATGCCTTTAATTTTCATTAGGATTGATTCTTATATCTGCAGCTCTAGCTTCACTTTTTCCAAGCAAGAGATCCCTACTAAATAACTCTTTTACTAGCAAAAGTAGAATAAAAGGGTTTACCATGTCATGCTGAGGAATTCCTTCAGTGATGCAAACAATTAAATCCAACTCAGCTTCCAACCCTTCCATGATTGCTTTAGCGGCGAAGGGTGGAGGAACGTATATTACAGATGCATTGGCCTTTGTTTCAGACTTTGCTTCAGCAACCGTGTTGAAAACCGGGAGCCCCAAATGCTCAGTACCACCCTTCTTTGGTGTTACACCACCAACCTAATAGCAAAAAAATGAAACTGGAATAGGTTAATAGAGGCAAGTAACTGATATAACATTGTATTCTCAAAGATGAGAGTAAAACTATGCTCATTCAAAGCAATAACAATGAATTACTAATGCAAAGGCCACGTTCATCAAATAATATAAAAATCTCAAGACAACTAATCCAAATGATATTTTTAAATGCAAAACACAAGCTGACCAAGACAGCTGAAGTGCCTTGGGTCACCTGGCACACAAGGATATACAACCACAGCAACAACTATAACCAACAATTGTGAGTTGTGCATCTAGACCCTATCTATTCAAGTGTAGTAGAAGAATTAAGCTAATAGTCTGAATTGCAGAAGAAAAACTGTGGGAAACTCAAAATGTAACCATGACGAAAATAAATTATCAAAAACATCAAATTCAGTGATACTCATTTCATCTCACCAGGCCACTATCTTTACATATAATGACAATCTGCAGCCCAAACTGCTCTACATTGCAGTGCAAAACATTCTCCAGTCTTCACCTATCTTAGTTCTAGTTTATGTTTCTTTGTACACTATTTGAAATTACACTATTGCTCCTCGACAGCTCATTTCGACTGCACTAGTCACCTAGTTGCTCAAAACTCTTAAGCCTGGATCATAGTGTTTGGTAGACTGAAGAACAATCGCAACCAAATCAACAAACGAACACAATCAATCACATAACCTAATAAACACCACAGTTTCACTACAAACTTTCACATGTCCGATGTATGTCCGAAAGCATAACAACATCACAACAGATATAAACCAAACAACAACATAGCACTATCACTAGCGATCGCTTACACACATAACTTCGAGATTAAAATTCTGGATCAAAACAAGCGAAATTAACCTACTGAGACTAATAATAACCAAAACAGATTCAGATCTAAGAAAATACATATCAGACATAATTTTCAATCAAATTACACTCAAGCTAAACAAAGCGACAAAAATGGCGGAAAATGAGAAGAAGAGAGAGAAGGTGAACCATTTTGGTGCCATATTCGATGGCTTGTTCGGTGTGGAAGGTACCAGTCTTGCCGGTGATACCTTGACAGATGACGCGAGTGTTCTTGTCGACGAAAACAGCCGGCGAAGGGTTAGAGGAGGAAGCGAAGTGCCTGCTGCTTTGACCAGCCGACGATGAAGATGAAGAAGAAGATGATATCGAAGCTAAAATGGAGGATTTTGGGGAGCAAATCTTCGATGATAAGGTTGCTACCAGCTTACTGGCTTGTTTCGCCATTGTTGTCGAGCTCCGATTAGGGCTTTTTTCTCTCTCCTCCCTCTCTCGCCGATCTTATGAGCTTCTTTCTGTTCTGGCTTTGTGCAAAAACGCCGCATATACCTCAGGACTGAAAGGAAATGAAGGAAAACACTTCTTACATTACAACTCGAGTTTACTTTTTCTTTTTNTTTCCTTCTTTTTAGCATTAACCTCAAATAATTGAAGAGTCAATGTCCAAAGAATAAAAATTAGAGAATTCAAGAGTCAGTTTTTGTGAAATGAATAGTCATTATTGACCAAAATTAATTTTTCAGTTTATATAGTGAGACTGTCTTACCCAAGTTTGTGCCCTAATTCATAGGGCAAGCAATGAACCAGTGATATTTTCACTTAGATAAATCTCCATCGTAATGCCAATTAGCTCCTACTCTATTCCTCATTGAGGTTGCTCCATGACTCTTGAAAACTGATGAGTTTAGCTAATCTATGGAATTGATAACTTACAATTATCATTATAGTCATTTGGTGTGTGCAAACTTGGTTTGCTTGTCTTTTTATTTCTTTTATCCTACCTCCCAGAATTGTTACACTTGCAAAACTTCGATTTTCAAGGGTTGGATAACAAATATAATGAAAGAATCTATCAAAAAAAAAAAAAAAAAACAAATATATTGAAAGAAACAAAGAGCAAAGAAGACACAATGATTAACAAAGAGCTTTTTGAAGTAAAATTAAGTTGTTTGGGGACAATTAGATTTTTGATTAGGTTGAAAAGTTGATTTTAACTTATGGAGGACCTAACTATCCATTCAAACTAAAACGACTTTGAAAAGTGCTCTAGAGGTGTTTTGGGGGGAAAATATTGGGACCATTCCCGTTGGATACTTGTATCGCATAGATCTCCTCGAGATTACCGATTTGTGGGGAAAAAACATAATTCCAACGCCTGAGCGCAAAGTTGTGGCCTTTAAAAAAATTCAGCCTTCTTGGCATTTATTGTTTTTTCATTTATGCAAAAATAAATAAATAATGTCCAAAATGGATACCCGAGCACAAATTTGCGTCCATCCAAATCATTTCTATCCAAACAATATTTCTTGCCGCCATCAACCTTCATTATCATTAGCAATAAAAATAAAAATTAACGTCAAAATGAGTGGTCATATGATCCAAGTGGATACCCAAGCATGGAGGTATACCATATATGTTGTCCCACTTCTTGCAAGCCATATTAATATTGTTTCACTCAATTACCCAGTCAAGTTGGGTTCCTCATAGGCTGAGGTCATCGATCATTCATTAACCTTGAGGAATGATACCCAAAAAAGGATGGATGATGCCCCCAACTTTCAATCCTATCGAGCACTTATGTCTACCGATTAGGGCTTTTTTTCTCTCTCCCCTCTTGTCGGTCTTATGAGGTTCTTTTTAGTTTTGCAAGGTCCGAAGAAGGTAATTATATGGTGAAGTTTTATGTTAAAACGTCATAAATAACTGAGGACTGGAAGCGAAAGAAGAAAAACACTCCTTAGTTCTTACAACACAATTTAAGTAGTTTTCTTTTTCATCTTTTTTTCATTTAATCATTAACCTCAAATAAATCAAGAGTCAATGTGTATAAAATAGAAAATTCAAGAGTTGGTTTTAAGTAAAATGAATAGTCATTACAAAAACAATTTAAACTATTGTAGGATGAAAATTAATTATTCCATTTCGTATAGTGAGACTGTCTTACCCAAGTTTTTGCGCCAAGTCAAAGGACAAGCGTGAACGAGTGATAATTTCATTTAAATAACAC
>BSSO01008094.1:0-10416 GCA_030267885.1 Mesembryanthemum crystallinum | reverse complement strand
CTTTTAGCAAAACCAAAGGTCAAAGAAATTGTAACAAAAAAAAAAAAAAAAAACAAATATGAAAATCAAAGGTGGAAAGTAAACCAAAAATTTAGCAGTAAGCACACACTAACTTTGGATGATTTTAAACTTATTAAGTGGGCCACAAGCCCACAGCCTATTGCGGCATAACTAAATCGGGAGAGCGTATTCCTTTTGTCCAGCAAATTTGGACGGGGAATACAGTGTAATTTGCGGGTTGCACAGGAGCCTGATTTTTTTTTTTTTTTTAATTTATATTTATAATATTAAAACACTGAGCTCCGTTTCTCTGTCTTCATCTTTGCTCCTCTCACTTCCGTCTTCTCTAGGGTTTAAGTCTGATGTTTTTTCTTCCTCTCTAGGTTTTATACTTTTTTGTTTCAAGAGAAAATGAGGGTGAAAGTAATTTCTCGTTCAACAGACGAATTCACTCGTGAACGAAGTCAAGACCTACAGGTATATTACCTATTTTTTCCAGAAAATTTCACTTCAATTTGAGTTCGGAAATCACAAATTTTCATTCTATTTTCAATGCTGAAGTTGTGATTTTTATTTTATTTTTCTTACGAATCGAAATTAGAGAGTATTTCGCAACTATGATCCTAATCTTCGACCTCAAGAGAAGGCGGTGGAGTATGTTCGAGCTGTTAATGCAGCTAAATTAGATAAGGTACCACTTCACAGGATTAATTTAGCTTTGTGATTAAGAGTTAGTCTTTCTTTTTTCTGTAAGGGTTTTTGACGAGTTAATAATATTTTGGGAATTTTGTCAGATTTTTGCTAGGCCGTTTGTTGGAGCAATGGATGGCCATATAGATGCTATTTCGTGTATGGCCAAGAATCCAAATCACTTGAAAGGAGTATTTTCTGGGTCGATGGATGGAGGTACTTTATAACCATCTTATATGGTTAGTTTCACTTTAGTTTTGTTATGTTCGGCCGTAAAGATTGGGTCACTGGAACTTGTTAGTTTCGTGTATAATCTATACGACTGTACGATGGTGTGTTAATCGAAGTGGCTATAATTTTTGATGTTATGGTTGGGTTGGACTGGGACTTGGGACTGATTTGGTTTTCTTTTCTTGGAGTTTATGTTAAGTTTTATTGTTTGTGTTTTTGTTGCAGATATACGTCTATGGGATATAGCTTCCAGGTAATTTAAGCAACTTTGAATCAGCTCTCCAAGATAATTTTGTGACTTAGAAGCACGGTCCTAACTCCTAATAGGTGCCGCCTAGACAAAGATGAAAAACTTTAGTCTATAGATTTCTTCCTTCGCATAGAATACCTCTATTAGTTGGTTATAAGGTTTAGGCTTGAGCTGAGAGTGTTTGTTTAGATCTATTTATGTGATTAATGTGCCCACTAATAGTTGTAGGATTGGGACAGGTCATATATTGGTTGATAGTCCAAATTAGTTCAATTGATTCCTCATGCGTCACAGATGTATTAAAGAACGAAGGGTGGTATGAAACTGTGAGTGCTCAAATTTATAGTTCCACATTTTCTGAAACAGGATGTTCTCTAATAATTATTTAAACTCTTGCGAGATTTCCTAATCCAATTGAATATTAGCCTGTTTAAGTTTCTATTATACTTCTTGTTGTGCATTATTTATTGTAATAATTGAAAAATCTTACCAATAAGTATGATAATTATTCAAATGTGGCTTTTCAATGTGTGGTAGAATTTGCATAAGGGAACAAAGGCTTGTATCTCAAAGGCCTCATAACCAGATGTAGGGAATTGTGATGTTGATGTAACGTTTCTTTATTATTTGAACTTTTGTCATTAAATAAAGAAGTACTCCATCTGTCCCAAAAATAACTTTGCGTTTGCTTTTTGGCACAACACTTAAGAAATAGTGGAATGGGGCAATGTTTCCCTTTATGTCCTTGCTTTATAGGAGAGAGAGTGTTAAAGTAACGAGGGGAAATGGAAGGGTAAGGACATGTCACATGTTTTCCTTTACTAATAAAGGAAACGTAAAGTTATTTTTGGGATGCAAGATAAGGAAAATTTGAAGTTATTTCTGGGATGAAGGGAGTAATTGACAGTTATTGCGAGTTGCGACAGAGTGAAAACCTTGACAGTTAATATTTGCTGTCCATAATAATTTAACCAAGGCAAGTAATTGACCGCACTTTTGAGTGTGGTTTCTAACTTGAATATATAAACTAGGCTAAATCTGTTAATTTTATGAAGTTGAAAACTAGGACTCGGTGATACTTGAAAAAGTTGTCAGTGGCATGTCTGATATGTATCTAACCCAGCACTTTGTGGACGCGCTTTTATGCTTGTCCTGTGTGTATATGTGAAATGCAGTTCATCTGTTACATGAATATATCCTACAATCTGGACCAGGTAATGATTGCATCTACATCCTGAAGCTGAAATATGAATTTAGTTTGCCGCTATTTATCCCATTAGTCCGTTATGTCTGTGTTTATGTCCAGTCTGTACTGCTTTAGATTGAAAAATAATTTTCAGAGTACAAGGGCCTTAGTAACAGAAGCGCCAAAATTGATGATTTGCACATAAGAAGTGCATTTGTTGATTGTTCAATGCCAGAATAAGTGTTGTTGTGTCTAAAGAGGAAACAATTTATCTTTTTTACAGTTCTCTGCTAATCATGAAGTTCTGACTTGTAATATACGCAACTTTCATCCTATTATTTACTGTTTGTTTGGAAAATTTAGGCGAACAATTTGTCAATTTCCTGGAAGTCAAAATCCTGTCAAGGGTTTGGCAGTATCAACAGATGGACGCATTCTTGTATCTTGTGGGCTTGATTGCACGTAAGCCATGAAACTTCCATGTCATTTTTAATCAATTTCGCTTAGACTGTAAGTGTGAGAATATGCTACTGCTTGCTAATTGTGTATTTTTATTTTGTACTTCAGGGTCAGGCTGTGGGATGTTCCAGATCCTTCTGTCGTGGAAGCAGATGACCCATCTGATGGCCCTCCGACGGTTAGTGCTTAGGTCTACATTGTATGTTGTAGTGCATGAGTTATATCTCAATTGTCTATTAGTTACATCTCATGAAAAATTGTTCCAGCCTTTGGCAGAGTACATTGGGAAAAATGCATACAAGTGAGTATTCTTGGTCAGATGAAACAATTGAGTTCAATTTTGTGAATATCCAAAGTTTATCTGTGTCATGTGACCTTGTGCTTATATTTTACAGAGGAGCTGATCACCAGTGGGGTGGGAATCTTTTTGCTACAGCTGGTGCTCAGTTGGATATATGGGATCATAACAGGTTATGTTTTTTTCTCTACCTACTTTGCCTTTTATATCCCTTGCATATGCTTGCTCCAAATGACACTGTATTATTTGACATATAGGTCACAGCCAGTAAATAGCTTTGAATGGGGAGTGGACACTGTTGTATCTGTTCGTTTCAACCCTGGAGAACCAAATGTGCTGGCTACGTCAGGCAGGTTAGCATATATATGGACAGATTCCACTCAATTATTTTGGTTTAATCGCACTCAGTGGTTTATGTATTGCGTGATGTATTGCATGACGTGTGTTATCAGCATGCTCAAGCACACACGGTCGCTCTATCTTGAGATTTATAAAACTAAGGATGTTTGAAAATAGCAAGAAAGTCATTCTGTACCAACTCTTATGTGGTTACACTTAAGGGGTGTAAATGAGTCGAGCTGGTTCGGCAGCTTGAGCTAAGGTCAAACCGAGCTCGAGCCTACTATGACTCGGTGACTCGAATGGTTATGTAAGCTTGATTTTTTTCCCTAGTTTGAGTGGTACCATAAAAGACTTCTATAAGTGGAGTTTATGATTTTACTCATTATATAGTTTGCTTTGATCAGTGCCAGTCACGTTTAATTGCGGACAAGCAAAATTGATTTATTTTACATTTAAAATAGCCCAAGTTCAAATGGAACTGAGCCAAGCCATGAGCCTAAACCGAGCCGTGCCAAGCAATATAATTTTTGGCACGCTGAGCTCGAGCCATTTAAGTGTTGGCTCGCCAAGCTTCAAGCTGAGCCACAAAAAATCTTACCAAGCTGAGCTTTGAGCTGATCTGATTCGGACTCGGATCGGCTCCGTCATACCCCTAGTTAAATTGAAGATTTATCTGTTGGATAATCTGATGATTTCTTAAAACAATAATGCACAAATGGACCTAAAATTATTAGTAGTTAAAAATTTGTAATTGTGATATATTTGTGTGTGATTACTTACAATATCATTTCCTGGATATTGTTGTATAAAGGTTTAGATATGAGTGCAATAGTTGATCATTAACAATGCTGTGTTCTTGTTTCGTCAATAATACACTTTCATTTTCTTTTTCCAGTGACCGTAGCATTGCAATTTATGATCTTCGCTTGTCAACCCCAGCAAGAAAAATCATTATGCAGGTATTGATGACCTTTAAAACCTTTAGTTGAACTGATTGCTGTTATTTGGATTTATCAGTTATTACTTTATGGAAATGTATTTGTCTCGAAAGGTATTGGCTAGGTGAATTTTTATTTATTGAAAACATAGTTTATGAGAAACGTCGCCTGGAAACAAACCCAAAAAAAATACTGAGTTTGTTGCCTACTTGCCTTCATATTGTTTTTTTCCATACATTTGGTAAATTCCTTGATGACACTCTTGTTGAGATCTGCTTGCTTGCTGAATTCCTTATGGTTGAAGACGTTGTGCCTTTTTTTTTTTAGGAGAATTCACTCATTCATTCATAAAAACCTACAATTATGAATATCTCTAAATAAGTACACGCTAAAATAACAAGAGAAATATGACTCCCAATCTCCCATCATCACTTTTTAAAATCAGTCCACCTTGATCAGCTTTGTCAATAAGTGACTACCAATTCTAATATCTTTGCTAAAATTCGGCGTCTTACTTGGCTCCATTGATAATTGATTATCAATCATTGGCTGCGTGAATATAGGCTTATGATATAAAGTAAACAGGACGCCTATGTGTTATCCCCACCATCAGAGTTAAGCACAAAATGTGCCACAACTATTTGGAAGTATATGTCTCCTTGGCATAGAAAATTGAACTTGTCTTCGATTCATAAAACTTAACCCTAAAATCAAACTTCACAAAATCTGACAAACGTGGAGAACCAAATATAAAAATTCGACGAATGTGGAAAACAAACACAAACCCCGACAAACACGGAGTTGTGCCTTAGTGATAACTAATAGCTTGGACGTCAAGGACTATGGAGCATAGACTAGAGACTGATGAGAGAATATGGATGTTAAATATTTTTCTTGGTTTGAGATTGCACATCCCATTTGCAGATGACAAAAACTTTCCACAAAACAGAGAGTGTAACAGTACAGAACTTTAGCCATTTGAATGGATAGGTCTGTTTTTTTTTTTTTTTTTTTGGTATATGCTTCTTGAATACTAGGGAAGAAATTCTAATAAATGCATGGTGAGGGGTGCATTGGGCTCGAAGCCCGCCCTATGACCCAATTATTGAAAGTGAAAAAGGAGGGAGTACGATTCTTGTCTATGAGTCTATATTACCAACCCCCCAAATAATGGACGGAATTCTATTGCTTATTGTTAGGGTTAAGTGTTCGATTTCATCCCCACTTAGGGGATGGTAAGTACTTAAGCATCCAGATTTCTTTCTTTAAACCGACAATTGGGGACACATTGTCCACCACAACCCTCCCTTATTATCAATGGCTCAGTTCAAGAGAATCAAATAATGTCTGCCAACTTGCAAGGACACTAAGATGACTGACATCAGGAGAATACTTTTTAAAAAGTGTTGTAAACATACACGGTCAGGAAGTGACAATTGGAATAGTAGAAAAACAGAAGTTTCGAAGCAATTCAATCAAAATAAGTTTTAAAATAAATTAGATAAATACTTGCTGGAATCCCCAAATCACACCTAACAGCCGTGACCTCACCCACTATTATGCGTTTGCAACCACTGCAGCAATCATGGTCATGACTGCTATTCAATGCCTGCTCTGCTCTGCTCTGACCCGGTGTCTAGATTGCATCTTCTTTCCTGCTAAAAGATGGTCTCTACTTGATCGCGCAAACTCCTACCTGAATATGAATTTACACACTTCTAAAAGGCTTAAAACCATTGCTTGGTAACTAGTAATTACCCAAATTAGATTTCAATACTTAGAGTTATAATTGCGAGCCAAAATTTGCATATAAAAATATCTCCGGTCAGGTTTAAAGCAAGGTGATCTCTACCTATCAGTTCTATCCCCACTCCAAGCACCATCAACGGTTGTAGAAGACCTCTTTAACCTTATTGAAGGATGAAAACAAAAGATTGGGACTGACTGTTGTATCTTTAAGTTGTTGGCTCAAGTGCTTCATTATATAGTTGATTGGGATTGGTATGAACAATGGACCTGGCTAAAATGTTCTTTCCATGTGAAGGTACAGGTGATTTGACTGAATGATGAATTGGTTGAAGTCTATTGTGATCTAGGATTTATTGAAAAACCCTATGTGTTACTGCCTAGGAAAAGGATGACCCCTGAGACACAGGCTGTGCCTTTTACGTCAAGTTGGATGTTGGCATCTGACTGCTAATTGCAGCTTATTACTTTCTGGTTGTGGCCTGTGGGTTGAGGAGCTGTCATCATCATCTAGTATTTCACTTTGTAGTTTGTTTTAATTTCCTTATATTAGTTTGTATTCCCTCATAGTAACTAACCTTAAGGCTGTTAGTGTTAGCTATTGGACCCTGGTGCATACGTGATCAAAAGATAAGATATATGGTCCCTAGTCCTGTGAGTAATATAGCCATGTTTTTATCTTTTTGATTTTGGACTCCAACTCATTGAACCATGGAACAATCAATAAATTTTAGAATCTACTAGCAAAGTGACCTAACAATTAAGTTTCTTCCCAAAATTCATACCAAAAGTAACCCTGTGTACCCATTGTCCGACATGTAGTCTACTATGTAGGGTGGGCCATGGGTGATAGCCGTGATACACACTGATCCTGGCCACCAGTTTTCTTTTTGGGATGCACTTGCTCTTTTAGTGAATAATGAAAACGGGAAGAAGGCCACCATCTCATATATTGTAACACAGATCCAGCTGCAGATATTCTCTAGAGTTCAGGACAACCATATGCTATGTTCTTATTTAGAGAATTTGTGATTTCCATTTATTACATCTTTTAGCACATGAAGGGGAGCGGCTTTGAAACCCTACCTAGAAGGTGTTCAAGGTCCCCTATCGATGCAGGCTGTAAAAGAGATGATTGCCTACATTGTTGCTTAGTTTGTACTATCATGCTTATCGTTTTGGTGATTAATATATTTCTCTTAAATACCCAAAAATATAATATGAAGTATGATTAGCAAAATATAGATGTTTTGGCTTCATTGTCGGGGGGAAGGGGGGGATGCAACAATTTTAAGTACTAACAGACAAGTAGGCAATTGGATTTCTGGTGTCAGTTTCTACAGGAATGTTTAAAAGCCACAATAGGTAATTATATTTATTGGAAATTTGTTGAATACTATGGGTTACGTTGCTCATCTCCCTGCTGATGTCAATTATATGTGATATTGAATTTGGTTCGAGTCCTGTGTTGGGTTATTCTGATATATCCTTGCTCCTTGCAGACGAAAACTAACTCAATTGCTTGGAATCCAATGGAGCCATTGAATTTCACAGCGGTAAGCATTACTGAGTTAATTTTTTCGCAATCCAATGATGTCTCTGGCATGGCTGTCATACTGCTTACGTGAAATTGTTTTTCGTAAATACTCAAATTCTAGCAGTTTACATTGATGCATATGAGCATATCTAGGGATTCTGGAGTAGACAAGTTTTATCAGCCTATGCATTGATTACGTGGGAAGTTTGCTGGTCATTCTTTGAAATACCAAATGATGGTTTATGTGATTTGTCGTCACAGTTGTCTTTGGCATGACAGTTGTCTTTTTGACTGTTGATTGCAGCAACTTGAATCAGGCTGTTAAACTTTGCTCCATGTGATTCTGAATCTGTGATTTCTTCTGGTTCGTTTTACTTATGCTGTCTGATGCAGGCAAACGAAGATTGCTACTGCTATAGCTATGATGTCAGGAAGCTGACTGAAGCTAAGTGTGTTCATCAAGATCACGTCTCTGCAGTGTATGGATTTACTCGGGACTCATTGAAGCATATTTGTCTAGTGTTAACAGCTGTAATACTGATGGATGTTTCTAAATTACTATTTATCCGCAGGATGGACATTGATTACTCTCCCACGGGTCGGGAATTTGTCACAGGATCTTATGATAGAACGGTGAAGTTATTGTGTTGATTGTGATATTCACTATATATGCTTCAATTTTACCTTTTGGAAGTGATTCTTATGTAGAATTTTTACTTTTTCAGGTAAGAATATTCCCGTATAATGGTGGTCACAGCCGGGAAATCTATCATACAAAGAGGATGCAAAGGTTTGCTTACTAACATTGCTCACTGTCGAGAACCTTTGTTGAACAAGAACTCATGGCCTTAAAATGATCTCTTCAATATGGGGCGTGTAATGGAGGATGTGGTTATACTAGTTGAATAATGATCTCAAATTTGTGTCCATGCAGAGTATTCTGTGTAAAATTCAGTTGTGATGGTTCATATGTTATATCTGGAAGTGATGACACAAATCTGCGGCTCTGGAAAGCTAAAGCATCTGAACAATTAGGAGTTGTAAGTACTCATGAACTTGTATTCGGTGCTTTCTTCTATGCAATCCATTGCGTAGAGCTTCCTTTTTTTTAGAAATGACTCAAATGAGTATATAGATGAAATTTTTTCTAATGAATATATAGACTAGTTCATGATTTGAGGGCTTTTGGTACATGAATGGGGTCATAGCTTTATAATACAATGTATGTTAATGATTGAGCAGTAATTCTACCATTTAGTTTCCTGAAATGTACACTTCTTTTGCCTTTTTTTTTTCTTTTTTTTCCCCCCAAAATTAGCTCAAATCAGTATATAGATGATTTTTTTTCAAATGAATATATAGATTTACTCATCTGCAGTTTCATGGTTTGAGGGCTTGTGGTACTTGAATGGGTTATAGCTTTATAATAGCATAATGTATGTTAAAGATTGAGCAGTACTTCTACCATTTAATTTCCTGAAACGTACTTCCTTTGCTTCTTTTTTTTTTTTNTTTTTTTTTTTTTTTCAATTTAAAGCAAAGATTATGTACTGCATCTTTTGAGATGCAGCTCCTTCAGATATATGTAAAGGATTGCAAATTTACATGGATCACTGCTCTGGAAATTTTAGATAAGTTGCGGTGCTCATGTTGTCAGTTTGTGTTGCTTTCTTGATGTTGATCTTGTAAAATTATTCTTTGCAGCTTCTACCGAGGGAGCAAAAGAAGCATGAATATCATGAGGCTGTAAAGAACCGCTACAAGCACCTTGCAGAGGTGAAGCGTATTGTTAGGTAAGTTTTATTTTTTAATATCAGTTCGGACTTTCAGAAACTTAGAACTTGAATGCTAATATTGTGAAGCCTCTGCCAAAAGATTTGTGTTTAACTTAAAATATCTCTTGACGTGTATGGTCGTGAGAGAGTCATTTTTTTCAGTTGGTTCATCTGCTCCTATCCTACATATTGTGATTCTTGCTTAGTAGTTAAAGGGCTGGGCTAATCTAGAGATCCCTAGTTGGAGCCCCCTTAAGGCCATGCAGCTTTTCTTGGCCGTTAACCACTTCAACTTGAAAAATAAAAATAAAAATGTGCACTTCGTGCTGTGAAAGGTGGTCTATTATTAGCTCATAAGATACCTCTGTGTTGTTGTGATGTTCATCTCCTAACTGCATGTGAATCTGCAGGCACAGGCACTTACCTAAAGCAGTGTACAAGGCTCAAAACCTTAGACGCACAATGACTGAAGCAGAGAGGAAGAAAGACCAGAGAAGAAGGGCACACAGCGGTCCATCAAGCGTCCAAAACAAACCGCTACGAAAGAAAAAGATCATCAAGGAGTTTGAGTAAGGTGCACAGATCAATACGTATACATTGGATGCTACTCCGAGACTTGCAAAGTTTCGAGCAGCTGAATGAGTACAACATGAAAAATGTGGCTTGTTGGAATCAGTTTCCTCGGATGTGTTACCTTGAGATGTGATTAGATTCAGACACATTACCAGAAACTGTAATTGTGCAAAGGCCGAGTTTTGTAGTCGAGTTCTGAGATTTATCTAATATTGCTATAGGATTCTCAGAAAACTGGGGTCTGGCATTGAGTGGTGCTGTTTGCTGAATATGGAACGCTATTTATATATAGAGAGAAGCCCTGTGTGGCACCACTAGGCCTGTAATTTTGATGATAATCTATACAAGTTTGTAGTAATTCATACGTTTTTTTTTTTTTTTTTTTTTTTTT